>JAQIVF010002381.1:0-11162 GCA_034698365.1 Steganacarus magnus | reverse complement strand
CTGAGAAGGGTTGAGAGAGAAACACAAATGATGTGTTACAACAAATGATGAGTTGGTGGCATCTATGGCCACAATTTAATGAAAAATGACAACCAATCAAATAAAAGTAAACACAAATATATAATGTGTGAAAAATAAAAATAAAAACAAATTCAAATTCTCTTCTTCTGTCACCACTTAGCCATTCGTGCACAAACTCTAGTATTTGCAATAAGCAAACAGATATACGTAATTGATTGTGCGCCCAGTAATTAATAATGCTATTAAGAAATCATTCAAAGGTTGGTATTATTACGATGTGAATGTGAATGCGATAACATGTTGTGTTAATATATGTTAATGTGTTAACCAATCATTTATTTAAATAAACAAATATTATTTACTGCATAGTAATTTATTGCAATTTTACCACAGCTTTTTAATCGGTTAATCAAATCTATTAAATTGAGACAATACGTTAAACCAGTAATTACTATGAAATCGTTTAATTATCCAAAAGCTAAGCGAATCGATCACAAAGAAGTCATTCACGGATTGGAGGTATTATTAGAACATAATATTCGAATTCATATTATTATTCATATAATTTTTATAATTATTAAGATCGCAGATCCGTATCGATGGCTCGAAGATCCAGACAGCGATGAAACAAAAAGTTTTGTTGAGTCGCAAAACGCGATTACAATACCGTTCATTGAGTCATGTGTTCATCGAAACAGCATTAAAGAGAGGTATGTGTTGAACGAATTGCTTTGCATTCGTTTGATTATTTGATTGCGTTAGACTCACAGAGCTATGGAATTACCCGCGATATGGCTGTCCGTTCAAACAGGGATCGAAATACTTCTATTATATGAATACAGGCCTTCAAAATCAATCAGTTCTGTATATACAAGACTCAATCGATGGCGAGCCGCGAGTATTTCTTGATCCCAACGTTCTTAGCGAAGATGGCACCACATCTTTGAGTGTGACCTCGTTTTCCGAGGATGGACTGTGGTTTGCTTACGGGTTGAGTGACTCGGGATCAGATTGGGTTCGCATTAAAATTCGTAACGTAAACACTGGCGAAGATTGCAACGAAACACTCACTAAAGTGAAGTTTACGTCAATCGCTTGGACTCACGATAATTTGGGATTTTTTTACGCTGTAACGCATATAATTTGTGCGAAGTTATTCGAAAAAGTGTTAATTCATTGTTTACATTAACTATTAATTAGTACTATCCGGATCACGACCAGAAAAGCGATGGCACTGAGACTGTTTCAAATACGCACCAAAAATTATATTACCATAAACTAAATACAGATCAAAGTACTGACATTCTTGTGGTTCAGTTTAAAGATAAGCCATACTGGAGAATGTAAGCAACTTATGGTTCGAACCATAATTCAATATTACTAAACTTGATTTAAATGCGTTTAGAGGCTCTGCTGTAAGTGATTGCGGTAATTATCTTCACGTCTATGTAAGAGAGAGCTGTCAAGACTGCCTTTGGTTTTATGTTCGAATTAATGGAAAACAAATAGATGGAGAATTAAGTTTAACGCCTATCATCGAAGAATTCAATGCTGAATACGAATACGTAACTAATGATGGAGATATCTGTTACGTTCGAACCAACAAAAATGCTCCGAATTTTCGTCTCGTAAAGATTGATTTATCTACTCCTGCGGAGGTAAGAGATATTACCACCGAATCTCCACATTTGTAATTTTATTTTATCACTGATAAGGAAAATTGGGTCGATTTGATTGCTGAACATCCGAAAGATGTTCTCGATTGGTGTAATTGTGTTAATTATGATGTATTAGTTGCCTGTTATATTCGAGATGTTGTTAACATAATAGAGCTGCGAAAACTATCGGACGCCACGTTAATAAGAAAGCTAGACATTCCTATTGGATCAATAACTCAAGCCTCAGGGAAACGCAAACACAATGAAATATTTTATTACTTTACATCATTTTTAACACCTGGAATCATATATCATTATAACTTTGTTGATGAGCCAACCGTAAGAATTAACAGTTTATATGCAATCATTATGTAATTATTTGTACAAATTTTTATTGACTCACTTTAAGTTAGAGTTAATATAAACAGTAACTTTCGATATATTTGGTAAAAAAATTAATTTAAACAGATATTTCGTGAGATATCAGTGGCTAATTTCGATCCAACACTTTATGTCACAAAACAAGAGTTTTATAAAAGCAAAGATGGAACAAAAATACCTCTGTTTTTGGTTTACAGCAAAGTAATAATTTGACAAACAATTTCTATTTGATTTTAGTTGACGGTTTATTTAAACTTAGGACATAACTTTAGATGGTAATAACCCGTGCCTTTTATATGGATATGGAGGTTTCAATATAAGCATTCAACCATCGTTTAGTAATCAAAGAATACTTTTAATGAGACATTTGAAAGGAATTTTCGCGCTCGCAAACATTAGAGGCGGAGGTGAGTACGGAGAGAAATGGCACGATTCGGGAAAACAGCTAAATAAACAAAATGTTTTTGACGACTTTCAATACGCCGCACAGTATCTTATTGACAACCGTTACACAAACCCTAAAAAGTATTAACAATTACGTGAAAATTCAAATTTTTTATTGATATCGAACTACGTTTAGATTAATAATTCAAGGCGGCTCTAATGGTGGACTGCTTGTAGGCGCGTGTGCTAATCAGAGACCAGATCTTTTTGGATGCGTTATATGTCATGTTGGGTTCGTTTTTTAGTATCAAAAGTTTTATTGTCAACCATTACCCGAATTTATGTTTGATTTATAGTGTTATGGATATGTTACGATTTCATAAGTTTACTATCGGTCAGGCGTGGTGTTCTGATTATGGCAATCCCGATGAGGAACAACATTTTAAGAATGTGTACCGGTATTATTAATTCAATATAAAATTTTATGCGAGAAATGTTTAAAGAGTGATCATTATTAGATACTCGCCGTTGCATAATATTCCTGATGGGAATGGATATCCGGCTACTCTTTTGCTAACTGGTAATTTGACAAATTTAATTATTAAAATTTATGTAATTTACTAAACATTGATAATTGTTAGGCGATCACGACGATAGAGTGGTACCTCTACATTCATTAAAGTTTATCGCCGAAATTCAGCACAAATTGGGATCGAAGTTGAGTGAAGTTCCACTTTTAATCCGAATTGACACAAAAGCGGGTCATGGAGCTGGTAAACCAACCGCTAAATTGGTAATATACTAATTACATAAATTATAACTAACTTATAGAACAATAATTACAATATGTCAACAATCAAAAATAATAAAATGCTTCTATTTTAGATATTAATCCCAGATATTTTCTTCGATCATTGAAAAATACCATTAACTAATTGTTTATTTACAACAATCCAAACAATTTTCTTTAATTTTAGAATTAGAATCCAAGCATTTATCGAACTTGGAGTCGCTTTGTTTTTTAATTTCGATATGAAGTTGCATTAAACACTGCATTAAGTTATAATTGCAATAAAAATAATTTACTGATATCAACCATTTTTTATATTAGATTAGGAGAAAACTGACCTCAAAGAAAGCTTATGTTTTTAAATTTTATTAAACTGAATTTTTCTTTTTTATATTAATTTATTACGAGCTTAATGCCAATTATAATTTAATTATGATTTTTAATAGATTGAAGAAATGACTGATATTTACTGCTTTATTATTCAAGCGCTTGGATTAAAATATTACGAGTAACTATATTTCAAGATAATCATCATATTTATTTTTTATATTAAGCCATATTTTTAACGTATTTGCTATTAAAATTTTAATTTTTAATCCAGAGATACTATTCTTAAAATATTAATATTTTCAGTTTTGGCTAAAAGTGTCGAAAATTAGTGTATATTTACAATTACATAATAAAAAATGTATTTTACTCATTGTTTTAATTCAAAAATTGATTTACAGGCTAAAATTATTTCACAACAGAAGCTTTATTATTATAACGAAATCTAAACTGTAATTAATCTCAACTTTACATACAATGGAAGCGAAACTACTGTATAATTTATATTAACAAATATCTTATCAGTGTCTAATGTATACGATGCAGGTCTCCAGGAGTGGGTGCTCTTGTTCTGGTTTGACCGCTCTTCTCCTGTGCATCGCTTCCAGAACTAATTTGTTTGAGACTAATAGGTATTTCAGTTGGCAGTCGTGCTTCTCTTCGTCCGTCGCGAGTGTAGTAATAATTTTCGCTAACTTTATCGGACGGTCCTTGCGGTAAGTTTGCGTGTGGATATGGCCTGATAAGTGACCGTTTCATTTCATAAGTCATAAATCAATAAATATTAGAATAGTTTAAAAACCTCGGAGAAAGATGTTCCTGATATCTCTGCTGGCGATTCCATTGAAACTATGGTTCAATAATCACATTTTTAATATTTAAAAAGATAAGTAAACAACAACGACAACATATGCACACAAACACACGATAACTCACTCCCGTTAACCACTTGCGCACCATTTGGAGAACAGGTCCGACATCGCGATGATATCCCGTCATTATTGTGTAGAATTAATTGCGTGAATGTATCGATCGGTTGTTAACGATTGCTATTAATATTTTGCGTTATGTTTACAAATTGAATACGTTTGGTTGCTTAGTAACGCAATAATTTGTTTTATGTCACATAACTTTTAAAGCTATACAATAGCTATACTTTTAAAATGAAAATCTTTTATATCAGATAAAACGTGAATTAATAATAATTCAATTGTTAGTTATAATTAAAATTGTGATTTTAGTTATTTAGTTATTATTTATACACATTCGGTGTTATCCGACTCATTCGGTTGTGCCTCTAATACTCATAATGTTTAATGTTAAGTATTTTTAAACTTATTTTGAAATTCTATAATAATTAAAAATCGTATGTTTCTCTATAATTGCAATGGTTTGTGGATAATTAAGAAAAAAATTTAAAAGTGAAAATTTAATTGAATCAAAACCTAAATTTAAATTCAATATTGACATAAACTAAGCCAAGAAATATCAAAATATAAGTTTAATACTAATTTGTTTAAGGATTTAATTTTTAAAATGATGGTACAATTTTTCTATAGGTCTGAGTTCTAGTTTTAGAATCCATGTATATCTCAAATTTAAATTAAGAATAAGAAACTCAGTACTTAGTATGTAAAGGTGAGTTGGATTCTAGAATGAAGAAAACTTTTTAATAAAAGATTGCAATGGTTAATTGAAATTGTAATTCTAAAACTCGAAATTAATTTTCTCTTTAGCTAAATATAGTTTACTTAAATATATATTATGTAAATGGCTAAAAATATCTATCATTTTAAAAGAAAAAATCAAACGTAATTATTAAAGGGTTATTTATGATTGCATTATATGGTTCGCTTGTTAATACTCTAAAACTTTACCTTTCTTGCTGATGAGATTTAGATTTATTAGATTTGAACTTTACCTTTTAAAACTACTTATTAGATCAATACAGAATCTTGCAATGTTATAATATTATTATTTGTGCGTATTATAGAATAATTCTTCTAATATTTAGGATTCACTTCTTGGAATCGAACAGTTAAAGCAATGCATACCGAATAGTAAACTAAAAATCTTTATCCTAACATGGAATATGAGTTCAAAACTGGCACCAAATGATATCAGTAATTTAGTTTTCCCAGAATCAATAGAAAGCCACGGTTCTCCTGATGTGTATGCTATTGGTGTTCAAGAATCTCCCTCACGGGACACGACTGACTGGCAAATTGAATTACAAACCACCATTGGTTCAGAACATGTCCTCTTTCATTGTTGTACTTTAGGTGTGATTCATTTAGCCATCTTTTTACGTCGAGATTTGATATGGTTTTGTTCAATACCTGAAGATGCAGTATTCAATAGTCGTTCAAAAGCTACAAATATGCATAAAACGAAAGGTGCGATTGCTGTTTCGTTTGCGCTTTTTGGCAGTACTTTTCTATTTATTAACTGCCACTTTCGTGCGCACGAAAACAAATTGAAAGATCGAATAGAAGAATATGACAAAATATGCAGTTTGATTAATCTGCCGAAAAATTTAAAACCACTTAATCCAAGATATGCCAGTAAAGATTTGACTGCTAGATATGATTTTGTGTTTTGGTTCGGAGATTTGAATTTTCGACTAGAAAATTCTGGACCTGAAGTTATGGGTATTATTAATGACATGAACATCGAGATGACACCATCGATCGAAACTCTTTTAAAACACGATCAACTCAATAAAATAATGAAGAAAGAATTAGCATTTTTCGGCTTTAACGAGGTTTCTGTCGTGCATTTTCCTCCCACTTATAAATTTAAATACGGAACAAACGATTACGACATCGATAGTAAACGTGTGCCTTCTTATACAGATAGGATTTTATGCCGCACTAAAAAATCTTATGATATCTCATGCTTGCAGTATAATTGGATTCCTATTATTGATACATCTGATCATAAGCCAGTGTACTCTTTGATTGAGGCTAAATTAAAACCAGGAAAGAGTTATGGGAAAGAATCAATACTTAACGCTGGCTCTTTTCATAGAAATATTTATATCGAAGGATTAAAGAGAAGATCCAATAATCAAATGGAACTAAAAAATAGCCAAAACAGTTTAATCTGTAGCATATCGTGACAGTAAATGTATCATATGGTGTACTCAACTTGTAATCAATTTGTGTCTACTATTTGTCTGAATTTGTGTATGAATAGTGAATATTAAGTGCAATATGGCTGTCTAATTATTCTATTTGTCAACTGTTCATCATTTTTAAATATTTTATCACTTTATTACTATTGTTCGCAGTCACTCACAATTACAATGTGCTCCGCATGTCTAATATAACCATACATGGATGAAGTCGTCCAGACAATGCCATATTACTGTATTACTGATTGTCTGTTTTATCGCTTTCCAATATTTGGAATCAAAAATGGTGTAATCAGACAAAAAAATTTAACGGGTTATTTACAATATAAAATCAAAAGTTATCCAAAAAAAATTATCGAACAAAATAAGACGCTGGATATACCATACATATTAAATTGACTTTTTAGAACATAAATTGATTGTAACGCAATCAAAATCACAGATAATTATATTTATTTATATTTCATTTGTCATTTACAAAAAATGGTATATATTTTATTATTTATTATTTATTTATATGTAAAATATTTTAAAATAATTTCCTTCAAATAAAAAATTAATAAACTACCGCATTATAACGCTAGTATTAATTTTTCCATTTAAAATTAGACAATTTAAAAAATGTCATCGCATACGCATAATCCTCTGATTGACGACTCAGTTTCGATGCATATTCTTCTAATCGTTTGCGATCTTTCATTTTGACTAAAGTCTGAACAAAAATAATTACTTTAAAATATATTAAAATATGCATTTCTAATCTCACATCAATCGCAATCCTGTGCAGCTCTAATTCTTTTGAGGTATTTATCTTAATATCATTGTCATCAATCAGATCCAAGTATTTAATAATCATATCATGTTCGGCGTCATTCCTTTTCAGAACGAATAATACTTTTTCAAAAGGAACGTATGATTTCACTTTTTTGTTTCCTAACCACGACTGAAATGATTCTCAATTAACTTTATTTGGTTTAGGTTTGAATATTATAACAATACCTTATACTCGAATAGAGAGTCAATATCCGACCATCGCTTGCATTTCGCTAAAGCCAACAGTGATGTCCATATGAATTGTTTTTGATTTAAGTGATGAAATTTACAGATAGATTTCGGACTCGCCAAATGATTTTCTGATAAATCATAGTGATATACGCAACAATAATAAAGTGTTTGAATCACAGGCAAATTAATTATAGAAAATCGCGGCATTTCGTTAAAAATAGGATTAAGTGCTTCACGTTCTTGCCTCGAATCATCCATTTCTATGGGCAGTTGTCGTTCAAGTAACGATATCTGTTCGGTTATAAGACTATTGAGAAACTGAATATTGGAGCCACCGGTAGTGAAATGACTTTGAACACAACTCTTCAAATTTCTCAATTTTGTTTCCGCATTATTACTGTTAATCGACTGCTTATATAAAGCAATGGCCGCGTCTTCGTGTCTTCCAAGCATCGCTAATAAGTCAATCAATTCGTTATTTTTGTCCATTTGTTGCAAATAATGCACATAATGGTCGGCAGCAACTGTTCGTTTCGATAATTCATAATTAAAAATTGCTGGCTTTAGTGTTCGTTGAAGAAATAATACGATACTAATGATCACATTTCCGTCATTGCTTTCCAGCGCATAATCAAGTAATTCGAGCTTTACTTCCTTTCCTTTGTAGTGATTAAGAATCACATCCACTCCTTTGATCATTAGTCTGATCACTTCTTTGGGTGACCTATCAGTTTGCGCGTCACTCGGGTTCGACACTTTTAAGTTTAAATGTTCTTCAAACTCGTTCAAACATTTCTTAATTTGCATATCCGTAACACTTTGCGAGTGCTGTAAAACTATTATTTTCAATAATTAGTTGACAAAAATTTGGTGAATTTGCGTGCAATAAAAATTACCGGAACGTGAACTGATAGAAGTATTTGCACGAGATTTGATTTCAGAAAGTTTCGCGTCTTTAATATTAGGTTTTTCGGAAATGGTTGCTGCAGTTTTGTTTGCGTAACCAGCGTCCTAAATATAATCGATATTAGTTAAGTAACACTATATCATATTATATATGATTACAACAAACCTCATCCTCAAAATTAAACGCGATTTGTTGATCTTCGGCCCAATAATCGTCGTCTTCGTGTGACGGTAACCTTTATTGAATTACATTTCATATTTCGCAATAAATAAAACACTAACTTTTATACTTACATTTTTAACTTAATTTTTATATTTTAATAAAAATTTAATAAATTACTTTATTTTTTCAAGATTGTGATAAATCGAAATTATTTATAACAAGGTTTTTTTATAAATAAAATTAAATAGAATTTATAATGTTATGATATATTATTTTATGTCAATAATTTAAGTTTGACTGATTTTTTATGGTAAGTACGTAACTATAGAGGTAAAAAATATTAAATTTTTCAAAAATTTATTTTCAATCTGTAGAATATAACTTGTAATCACTATTATTGAAGATAATTTCTGTTTTAAAAGTTACTCTATAAAATAATAATCTCTAGTTATTTTTAATAACTTATTAAAAATAAAGTTCTTAACATAATCTTTATCGAACTTTTAGTCATAATATTAACGAATTTCCGAATTAATTTTAACTCACACTAATATGTTAATTCTTAAAATTTTGTTTAAAATATATTTTTATTCAGCACGAAATGAATTTTTTAAATAAAATTCTTGATTCATAAAAAAAATTCAGGATACAGTTTTAGGAAAACATCACTAAATCGTAAAAACCACCCAAATTTAAATCCTGTATCAAACAACACTGTTTATTAACTAAAGAAAATTTTAAGGATTATGTTTAAATATAAAATTTAATATATCTGCATGTTATTAATTAAATTTTTTCCAAAAATCGCTAATACGAAAATTTCAAACATTTGGGTGGTTTCGGTCCCAAACCTAAACCCAAATAACTTTAATCCCATTACGTTATTAATGTATACAAAAACAGGTGTATTTTTTGCTATTATTTGTTGTGATGATTGATTTGATAGTAATTTACATCAAATATTTATATAGTTTTTTAAATTTACTATAACTTTCTATTCATTCATTATTGCTGTGATGTCTTCCGCACGATTCGAAGATTTAAAGGATGAGTTGTTATCGCTTGAGGAGAAGATTAAGCTTCAAATGAAGCACAATATAAGTTAGCAATTGATTTGAACCATAATAATGAGTATATATTAAATAATATTGATGTGTCTGTGATTACAGATGACGTCACATTAAATAAGTTGTGCTCTGAAGGCGATCTTATATTGAATATGATGAAACGAGAAGTGGATTCATCGCCGGTCACTGTAAACGGCGAAATGAGGCAAAACTGGATGGAGGCGTCAAATAACTGGCGAAGCTTTAAGGCGAACGCCAGAACCACTTGGGAATCGGTTCGCGGCAATAGTGGTCCGAACGAAACGCTCGCTCGTGGCGTAAGTATTTTAGAGCGAACTAACGAGAGCCTAATTAGGGCTGAAATGGTTGCGCGCGAGAGTGAGGCGATCGGCACTGAAACCATCAACGAATTGGGAACACAGAGAGAGTCACTGATCAGGACGAGAGAGCGACTCGACAACACTAGCGATGATTTGAAGAAAACGCATGTACTGTTACGGTCTATCAATCGAAGAGTTCTCACCAATAAATGTTTACTAATTTTTATCATTATCGTCGAAATTCTGATCCTTTTGCTCGTAATTTATATTAAATTCATTCGAAAATAGCAATTCATTTATAACGTTAATATAATATATTTTTTATAAATTAAAACTATTTAACGCAGTAAATTAAATTGTGATGATCTGTGATTGAGTGTGCTATTCGTAGTGAGTGTACACGTAAACACTTTAAACTTATCACCGCAAAAGTATATGTTTCGTCTAAAAGAGAGAAATCTATAAAATATAGTTCGATGTCGGATCACTTGTTCCATAATCCAAGAACACTGACGCTTTCCTTTATTATTGTTTTTTTCTCTGACTTTTAAATGTTTTCCACTTTTAGTCACACATATTAGACCTAAATTGTTATTCGTTTTTTCTACACTTAATTGAACTAATGTTTGATTCATTGTTGAATTAAGCCTCTGAAGTGAAACTACTTTATTGCTCAATAAGTTGCGATGATTGATATACTTTATTGTAATTAATTTGTTGTATTTGTTGATAGAAATAAAGTAATTATCAGAAGTTTTTAATTTTGGGTTTCGCTTTGACGCTATAAATAAACACAATAATAAATTAACATTTTTTATAAATAGTGAATTTGTTTTGAGTCAACATTTTTTTTAAAGGTGCTAATGGTTTGGTTTATAATGGTTAACCACTGGTTTAAACCATTAACTTATGGTTTGAATTGGTTTTGTTTATAATTTTTTATAATGGTTTGAATTGGTTTGGTTAAACTATTGGAAAGAAAAACCACAATCAAACCAATAAAC
>JAQIVF010002380.1:0-11164 GCA_034698365.1 Steganacarus magnus | reverse complement strand
AACCTCGAACCTCAGGTTCAGGCTCTCAGGTGATAAAACCTCGAACCCGAACCTCTTTCGAAATTCAGAAAATAAACACGAGTCCGAGCCTGAGGTTCGGGTTCAGGTTCAGCCTCCAGAGGTTCAGAGGCTCAAAACCATCATCACTAGTAACATATAACTAAAGTGACAGTGATTAAAAGTCTTTTAACACTATCCAATTAATACTAATTTACGTCACCTATATTCGTGAGCCCTATAATGAATGTTCAGGTTTTGTTTTAAAATGTTATCTGCAAAACTAGTATACAATAATTTTTAGATCATTTTATATCAATGAGCTTTTGGGTTTGCTATGTCCGGATGTTGGTATTTGATAGGAGTTGAAAATATTTGTTATTTTCATAATATTGTGATTTCAAGATAGGAGGCTATTTTGTGAAAAAATTCAATTTTTACTGTTAAAAGAGATGTTTAAAATTAACAAATAGGTGTCTTTTAATCCAACAATTGACCATAAGATTGAACAAACCGTGAAAAAATATTTACCATAATCTTTTTAGTTTCATAAAGTTTTTGTTATTTTTTTTATTGTCAAATGAAAAAAGTTTTTAATTTAGAAAATGTTTTGTTTAAACAATATTTTGTTTTAGTATATATATATTTGAAATAAAGCTGGTCAACAATGTTCTAAAAATTTTGGCTTAAATTGTTGGCCGCATAAATGTTTGTGATGTTCACTGTTGGAGAGCTGAACACAGACTGAAACTAATTTTTGTGCGCATTCATTAAATTACTAATTACAACAATTATTTTTAAGTTAATAAAATTTTAGGTTTAAATTATAGAAAGTATTGTTCGGAGATATATGCATGTATTTGTATTTGTTTCCTTATAAATTAATTTTCTAATCAATGTTTTCTCTATTTCAATCTATACTCTTTAAAAACTACTTTAATACCAGATATGTTGAATAATGTCAGGCCTTTTATAATGATTATTCTAGCATTTAATTAAAATAAAAAAATACATCTAAATTGATCTTTAGTAATTACATCTATATATGAAAGAAATTACTTTATTAATTGAGTTTAATAATATTTATTATAATAAACAAAAGGTAAATGTGGATTACTAAAATTTTTTAAACTATTGTTAAGCAATAGGCAACGGAGCTTACTTGATAATCGATAAAAAAGCAGAAAACAGGAACTTGTTTAATAATCTATTTAATGACGTATTCCCCATTTAGAAATATAACATAGATAATAGGAAAAATGTTTTGTAAACAACCTTTATCTTTAATGCCTCTTTAATTACGTGACATTTAGTAGTAAATATTTTTTCCAAGTGAAAGATTTATTAAAATATTCAAAAAGGACTTTCATAAACCTTTCAAATAATTTAAAATAAATTGTGATTATAATTTTTTGGTTGTGGTATTAATATCAACAAGTTATTTCTTAATAAGTTCACAAATATATGTAGTTTTAATTATCCTTTAACTTTCTTTATGTATATGGACTTAAACCTAGATATATATTATCAATTTTTAACAGAGAATAATATTCCCATAATTCAACTTCATTATTAACTATTTATATAAAAACACAATTAAGCATAATAGAGGTATTATTTGTGAGTTATCTAATAATTTAGAAATGTTTTTTTTCACTAATTCTTTACTGTTCTATTGTGTGACTTTAGGCTTGACTCAAGACATAGTTATATTCACTAATGAATTGACAGAAAGCGCAAAGTTGGAAGCAATTGGAGTCATAACACTGGAACATAAATTAATAGCTGATCAGAAATATTCGGTTGTTGCTCAAAATATATCCACCGACTTTAACAACTTCTATGGTGGTAATTGGAAATGTTATATTGGAACTAAAGGTATATTCTGTTATAATAAGTTGTTTATTCAAACTTTACGCTTTGATATCAGTTTATCTTAATATAAGAGTTTGTAAATGGGTATATCAGAGCTTACTTGATAATTTCAGACTAAGCAGAAAATAGGAACGTGTTTAATAATCTATGTGAAGATAAAATCACATGAAATTAGTTTAAAATCAACATTTAACTTCTATTTTTAATGACTTTATAGTGTTAATAAATTAAATTTTTCCAAAATATATTATCCTAAAGAAAAGATAAGTATTTTAAGTTATATATTGGATTACCTATAGTTCATTGCGATATATAGCAATGTTGTTACCGACCTTAAAGTATTGCTAACAAGTACTGAGGGAAAGAAAAACGGATAGACGAATAAACAGATGATACATAACAGTTGATAAACAGACAGATGATGAACAGATAATAGACATAAAGATTAGAGACAGACAGATGATAGACAGATAATCTCGATAAATCTATTTAGTTAATCAACGAAAAAATTTTTCATCATTTATAAAATGTTATATTTTATTTAAATTACAATAAATGTTAAATAAAATTTGCAGAAACAATCGAAACAATTTTATCGTCAAGAAGTGCGGCACCAAATACTACGCTATGGTTTTCGTATAACTCAACTCAAGTGTTAATATTCAAAACACCAGTTTGTCAGGTTATTAATTAAACTTAAAACAATTTTCATAAACAAGAATTAAAACGTTTTAAAACATTTAATTAGAACACCTTCCGAGATATATTAAATGAATCAATGAGATATAATTTCAATAAAACCAGTTTTTACTCTGGTTTTAATTCTACTGCAACTGAAACTATTCTCTCAATTGTTCAACAGTCCATAGTAGAAATCTATAACTCAAGCTGCAACACTAACACTCAAAATTGTTATAATCTTTTGACCTACAAAATGTATACAACACTTGTAAAAGTGTTTGGACATAATTGGCTGTTGACTGCAACAATTCATGGAAATGGAGATACACACGGATACAACACTTATTATTTATACGTAGTGTATAACAAATTGTTGGAGATATTTGTTTTGGAATATGTTTAAGCAAAAATATTCAATTTTATTACAAATTTATGATTGTTTTTAAAATATTATAACATTTTGGCAATAATACTTTTTTCCCTTTCCTTTCATAATGTTTAACTATTAATCAAAATTAATTTTTTATTGAAGAAAATTAAAGATGTTAGCGTTTAAAACTGTGTAATAATTTCGTATGAATTATTACTTTTGAAAAATATAAAGAAAATATAAGTTTTCATTGATTTTTTTTCGGCAAAAATATTTTTGTCTTATTAATTTATTATTAGCAAAATTAACCTTAGATTTTAACACTTCAATGCAACTTTTGTATAATAAGTCCACCAATAGCTTTTTAATCAATAATAAAATGTATAGATAAACTTGAATAAGTAAATAAATTTAAAAGATAATTTTAACTGAAATCCTTTTATTATTCAATAAAACTAAGTTAACAAACTACCACGGCTCTGAATGCTCTTCTTGTCAGTATTTTACCCATCTTTTCGTGTATTAGCAGTCTAGCGTTTCTTACAGTATGTAATTTCTCAGAACTGTTATGTTTAATGTTAATATAAAATTCTGTTTAGTTAGTAATTTAATTTTTCCCTTTCGCGATAACAATAGTCTAATTTTTTCGATTCATTTAAAATAAATTGTTAAAATGGTTATAATTTGGTGCAGAGGTTTTTTACTTTAATGTCATGCAAAATATTTTACTTCGCTATAGATATTTTAAAGTGTAATTTTTTCAAATAATATAATCTAAAAAGAATTTGGCAGTTTTGTAAAGAATTTTCGGTAAATAATCGAAGATTTTGCAAAACATTTTTGTCATTTTTCTCAAAGAATATTTTACAATTAGTGATGGTTATTGCAAAACTTGAAAGTGATATAACGCAAGTAATTGGATATCATTGAAACATCATTTGTTTATTTTATCATAAAATTACTATATAAAGCAGAAATTATATCCAATTATTACAGTAAATATAATACTCAAAACATGTTTAGTTTAACTAAATTATTAGTTTTATTCTGTATTTTATTGAAATGCATACCTGAAACACAAATATTTAAAATCGAGTTGTCAGAAGAGGCAAAAATAATAGCGATCGGTAGTGTGGAAAAGGAATTATTACTAAAGCATAGCGACATTGTTGTGGCACAAAAAATATCCGCTGATTTTAGGAAAAATTTATGGCGGAAATTGAGCAGGTTTTTTGGGACAAAAAGGTTAGGCAAAACCATTAATGATTATACGATTAAAATATTATAGTGAATATTCAATTTGAATTAAATTTTGATTACAATCATTCCTAAGTGTTCCCTGTAATGGTAAAAAGAGAGAAGGAAGCATCACTTCATGAACTAATACTATTAACTAAAGAAATAGCTATGATAGTGATATTATAGTTCTTACTAAATTATTGTATAGGCTTATTACTAAGTTATATACTTTGAAGCAGTAATAGAAACTGTGGTTAAATGGTATAGTTTAGAGAAATACATCAAATATAAAAGTTGTAGTGGGAAAACTTAAAAAAAATTTATCATTTATATTAACAATTTTAAAGGAGTTTTAAGGTGACTTCAACAAATTTCAAAAGTATTTTCGCGCAGATTTTGCACATGAACCGATTGTAATTATATAACTAAAGAAAGTTTTTATTATATTTAGTGTCGGCAAAATAAATTAAATAATAATATTGTTTTTATTAAAAAAAACTACTTAAGCTATTTTAATAATTCAAATTTTTTATATCTATGAAGCATTTATAAAATATGAATTGTACCTTTAGCTCCAACAAAACAGTTCCAATTTCCGCGATAATACTTAATGTAATCGATAATATTTTATCGCGAAAATTTCTGCTCAGAAATATATTAGTTTTCTAAGCTCACGGTATCAAAAGCTGTGAATTTTGCGGTCTCAGTCAATTCATTTGTGTAAACATCAATTTCTTGATACAATGATGTATTTAAAATATAAAGCGTAATAAATATTTGGAATAACATATTAAATAAATTTTATGTTTATTACATATTACGATACTTTAGAAAATGAAGATGGCTTTATATTTATTTCGAAAACTATAATTGAATTATAGGATTTTTATCTGTTGTTATTAAATGATAATTTTTCATGCACATGTTCATGTACAGAAATTTCATAGAAAACAAAAAATTTTATAAAATTTTAATTATACAAAACATTAAACTTTAAATTTCTTTAAAATTTTTAAAAATGACCTTAAAATCGCAATTATAACAGAAATTACAATAAAAATATATTTTCCAAACTTAATAGTAGTGTTATTCAATTTGCACTTTTTAAATTTCACATGATAATCACTTTCGATTCATACAAATACAAAGTTAGCTAAAAATCTTTTACAATATCCTGTCGTGTGTAATGTTATCTATGGCCTATAAGATAAACACAATTTTTTTTCTATAACCTTATCCATAAATATGCTTACACTTAATAGTGCCTATTCGCACAATTACTAAATATATCTAAAAATAATAATTAATAAACTTAACTGTAAAACTAATTTAAGAAAGTAATAATTAATATTTATTTCATAATGCAAGCGTGTGTAAACATTAGCAAACATCTCAAATAAATTAGTAAACTGTCTGGAAATGTAAGCTACATGTTATAAAGATAGAGTTAGGGTTTAGTTTAGTGATAGTTATTGCAAAACATGAAAGTATTTTAACGCACGTAATTGCTTATCAGTGAAACATCATTTGTTAAATTTCTCATAAAATTACTATATAAATTAGAAATTATATCCTATTATTACAGCAAATATAAAACGCAAAACATGTTTAGTTTAACTGAAGTATTAGTTTTATTATGTATCGTTTTGCAATGCATGTGTGAAACTCAAGTATTTAAAAATGAGTTGTCAGAAGAGGCAAAGATAATAGCGATCGGTAGTGTGGAAAAGGATTTATTACTAAAGCATAACGACATTGTTGTGGCGCAAACACTTGCTGATGATTTTAGTAAAATTTACGGCGGAAAGTGGACGAGTTTTGTAGGACAAAGAGGTTAGAAAAAACCACAATTAAAATTTTAATTAATTAATTTGAGATGATTGCTATATTAATTAACCAAAGCTATAGCTATTGATATTGATTTTATAGTTCTTAATAAATTATTGCATAGACTTTATCGAAGGCATATTGCCTGCAATAAACGCTGCACCGAATACAACGCTGTGGTTTGCGTTCAACACAACTAACGTGCTACTATTCAAATCAAATCAGTGTGGGGTAATAAATACTTCTACTAAATATTAGTTTGAAAAAATTGTAGTTACTATGCAATTTTATTCATAAAATTTATTTTTAGATTCAATTTAAAGACATAGTAAATGATGCGAGGAAATCCGATTTCCATAAATCTTTTTTCGCCTCAACATTTAACGCAACCGCAACCGAGACCATTCTTTCGTACATTAAACAATCAATAGCCGAAGTTTCAGATATAAATTGCACCACTTTTAATATCGACCACGTCTGGAATGCAAGCAGTTGTTTATTTAATCTTAACATGAAAATCTATACAAAACTAGCAAAGGATTTCGGGAAAACAGTGTTTGTGTCAGTAGATATCCTCGGTTATGGAAGCTCCCTATTATATGGATTCAAAAATCAATTACTCGTTGTTTATAATAATCTACTGGAAATTTTAATCAAAGAGATTTAAAATTTATGGACAGTTTCTGTAGATTACATTTGTTATCAGTATGAGATAGTAAATGTTAAGATTGAATTAAAATTTTTAAAAAATTAAACTTTTACACTCGAGAATATTCTCATCATAAATTATTAATGTAATAAAATATGAAAATAATTAACAATAGAACTTTCAATCAAGTGATTTGTTTACAAAAAAATCCTTAAAGAATATAATTAAAGAATATTTTTACTTTTAACCAGAATAACTACAAACCTATATTTTAAGTTTATGTACAAGAAATAATACCATAAACAGCATATTAGTATTTTCAAAATGTGCGATCGTTATTATATAAACAAAAGTAATCTAACCTATAGGTGCTATTCATGCTAATAAATCAGAAAAAAGGAATAATAATATCAAAATCAAAAATTACAGGAATTAATTTTGAAATACAAGAGTTTAAGCAAAGAAATATTATTATTATTTGTGTTATTAATAATAATATTTATAACCTATTGTTATAAATTTTTATATTTATTTTTATATTGATTTGAATGTGTGATTGCAATGCTCACATCATAAGCATGTGGTAAATTATTCTTTGATCAAAGAAACACAAAGAAATTTATTTTTGTCAAAGAATTTTTCTTTTGATCAAAGATATTTGATTTTCTGAAAGAATTTCAAATTTTTCTAAATTTTACATAAATATAAAATAGATTTAAATTGATTAAAAATTGTTAAATATTAATAAGGCTCACATTATTTAAATTTATTGCAAATAATTTATTATATAATGAATTACTGAAACCTATAACGATTAAGTGTGAACTAAAATTATTTCAGTGACGTGAAATGTTTGAATATTTGTATACTTTAATATTCTAAATAGATTTACGATTAATTTATAGAAAATTAATTTTCCTAAATTATTATATCAAAGGATGAGTAATAATTATTATAATTTTTCAAAGAAATGTCAATGAATTTTGTATTTTTTCTCAGAGTTTGGCCAAAATACTCAAAGAAATTTCAAAGAATTTTTCTCGGTTTTCTCAAAGAAAATTTTACCCATTTGGTTATAACTTTCTTTATAAAACTTAATAGTCTAAATAGTCGTTACGTTAGATTATTAAAGTGATTAACATTTCACTAAATTTACAGAGTTTAAAACTCTTAATACTATACTAACAATACAAGTATACGTCACCTTTGTTAATGAGCTCTATGAATGTTAGATTTAAAATTGATTTAATTGATTTAATAAGCTCTAAGTTCCGGTCTTGATTTAAAATGTTATCCGCAAAACTTGTAAACAATAATTTTTATTATACTTAAATTAATAAAAAATACATTGAAATTAATATTTATTTAACAACTTCTTTATGTGAAGGAAATTATTTTGTTAATTAAATTTAATAAAATTTTTTAAAATAACTAAAAAGTTTATAAGGGTTACTAAAAAAATATTTTAACTAAAATAAAGCGCTTTGATGTTAGACAATATGCAACTGAGCTCACTTAATATCTGATAAAAAGAACAAAACAGAAACATGTTTAATAATCTATTTGATGATATATTCTCCATTTCGAAATACAACATAAATAATAAAAAATTTATTTTTAAAAAAAACAACCTTTTTCTTTATTTTAATGACATTTAGTTGTTGATATTTTTATCAAGTGAAAGATTTATTAAAATTCTCAAAAAGGTTTTAAAAAAGGTTTTAATCTTTTACCTTTTTATTGAGCAAAAGTAAAAGTAAATCAAAGTAAAAGATTTAATGATAAGTAAAAGCAAATGTAATTAAAATGAAAATAAATGATGCAAGCAAAATTAAAATAAAATCAAATTTGAAATTTTTAATGATAGCAAAAGTAGAAGAAATTCAAAATTGAAATTTTAAACGAAAGCAAAAGTAAAGTAAAATTAAATTTTCAAAATCAAAATCACTAATTTAAACGAAATAAAGATAATTGAATGATTTTTCTAATATACGGTATAAGAAAAGATTTTTTTATATACATAAAAAATATTTAAAACCAGTTTAACTAAAGTATTTGGTTTATAAATGCATATGTGAAACACAAGTATTTAAAAACTTGTCAGAAGAAGCGAAATTACTAGCGATCAGAAATGTGAAAAAGGATTATTTACTCAAACGTAACGATAGTGTTGTGCCGAAAACATTAACAGCTTATTTTAGTAAAATTTATGGCGGAAATTGAACCAATTTTGTTGGACAAGAAGGACAATTTCGTGACGTTCTGAATGAAGTAATTAAGTTTGATTACAACAAAACTTATTTTTATTCTGCTTTTAATGTAACCGAAACGGAAACTATTCAGTCACTTATAAAACAATTTATACAAGAAACTGCTGTTATAAATTGCACCACAAACACCACTACCAGTAGAGATTTAAATAATTGTTTGTACATTTTGAGTACAAAAATAGATACAAATCTTCGAAAAGAATTTGGTTACTGGTGGGTTGTTTCGGTGGAAATATTTAGTAATGGAGCAACGCATACTAGTCATGGCGGTTCGTGTTTTGATGTTGTTTATAATAAGCTTTAGTAAGTTGTTATTTGTGAATTTACATCATGAAAAAGTATCCTAAAAATACTAATATTTAGTTAATTTTAAATAATTTTATTAAATTTTAAATATGAATCTAATAAAATTATTTAAAAAAATATTACCTAGTATTAAATTTAATTATAAAAATTTACTAGATAATACTTTTTTCCTGCTAAACAATGTTACCAATGTAATAAAAATCAGACATTTTAAAAATTTTTGTAATCTTCTAAAACTAATAAAATATATTTATTTGTTTTGAGTAATATCGATGAAAACTTTAGTTAAAATATTTATGCACTAATTATTATCATAGTTACAGACCAAAAAAGTGCATAATTTATAATGTTTGTCGGTACAAAAAAAATGTATGAAGTTTAATCTTTAGTCATTTTTTTAATGATTTATCTTTTCAATACTGGGAATATTAAATGATAAATGAAGTATTAAACGAATTAATGAAATATGATTATTAGAAGAGATGTGATTATTAGGGTAAAAATTTTCAAGATTAGGGTAATAGTGTTAAAATAGAATTAAATTATGGCAAATTTAGGTTATAAAATTAGTAATAAGTCTAGATTACTGATAAAAATACAGAAATCTATATTCACATTAATGCTAATAATGTTTATTAATTTCTTCTATATTTAGTTTATTGAGTCTGTTTTAATTATTACTTTTTGCAAACTAAGATATTTTAATTCATAATTTTAAACTAATTGACAATGGTGGGCATATATAAAATTCGCAGCTCATCAGATAATCTTAATTTTGACATAAATCAGCTCATCTCAATTGCTCTAGAGCCGAAAAATTCAGCTCAACAGCTCAGTTAATTTTCGAAATAATTAAGATCAGCTTAATGGCACACGAGCTGATTTATTAAACTCTAGATTAGCTCTGATACCCATCACTATTAATAAGTAAAGCAACAAATATATGTTCACGAATCACACTTAAACAATCATTTAAAGGACAAAGCAAGATATATATAGTTTTGTTTAATTAATTATATATATATATTATATATATTTATATTTACTGTTTTAAGTCAGTAGAAACAATAAAAATAATTAAATTATTATTTAATTTTAAAAATATTTTTTAAAAAGATAAAGACTTATAAGCAAAAACAAAACGCTTGATTTAATTAATTATTCTTTTTGGCAGTTAAACATTAAATCAATAATGATTGTATTATTTGTCAGTTTACTAGTATTTTCGAGTTTAGAAGCGTATTTTGCGCAAGAAATTATTGTTTACACTAATGAGTTGACGATAAATGCAAGACATACTGCAGTAGGTATACTAACAGAAGACCACGAATTACTTGCTAAGCAGGAATATTCGGTTATCGAGCAAGACATAATCGACGATTTTAATGCAACTTATGGCGGAAAATGGACATGTTTTATTGGAACAAATGGTAAAAATATCATTAATTAATAATTATTTGCAATATTGGGGTAAAATATAATTGGGTAATTAGTAAAGCCCGGATTTTTGCATAAAAAAATAATTTTAGCGGTTCATTATAATTATCTAAAAAATTTTATATGATTGAAAAATGAGTCATTTGCTGATTTTAAAAATCAATATAAATCAATATTTGATGAATAAAAAATATAAAATATTTTTAAATTTTTTAATATTTTTGCAAAGTTGTCGTTGAAATTCGTTTAGTTTTTAAGACTCCTTTACATTTTTGCCAACACAAAAAAAATTGTCGAATAATTTTTAATACCTTTAAACCTTTTAAATTTTTATAATGAATAAATATTTTTATAATTATCAATGTTTATATCAAATACGAGTGAAAAAATAAAAAATTATAAATAAATATTTTAACAGTTTGAATAAAATATAAAATAGTTCAATAAAATATAAAATATTTTGAACTAAGAAATTAGAATATTTTCCGGGCTTAGTAATTAAATAAAATTTTA
>JAQIVF010002379.1:0-11167 GCA_034698365.1 Steganacarus magnus | reverse complement strand
GAGTTTGGCAGAAATAGTTTTGATAGATTTGGTGATGATTTGTGTGAAGAAATATTGCGTTATTTGCCATTAAGTGACTGTTTTGGTTTGCAATGCGTTAACAAACAATTCAATGCATTCATTTTTAATAAACAAAATAAAATAATTATACATTGTGGTCGTTATTCAACTATTTTCGAAAAATATTCAGTGATTGATGCATTAATCGATAAAAATGGTTCATATTGCGGAATAAATAACAATTTGTTGAATTATGTTATGAAGAAATGTGTGAAAATTAAAAATATCACTATTGATGTGTGCAATCGTGAAGATATAACTGACGAAACAATTCAAATTATAAGTAAATCGTGTAAAAGTTTAAAGCATTTCGGTTTTCGCAATAATATTAATATTTCAAACAAATGTTTACAAGTATTTGCCAATAATCTAAAACATCTCGAATCAATTTCTCTTAATGATATGGATTATAATTATACTGATATAATCACAACAGTATTACCGATGTGTTCAAAACTCTGGGAAATTAATTGTGGTTTTGCAAATTATTTATTTGAAGAATATTTTCAACAAAATAATCGCCATTTATTAAAGAATATTGAATCTGTAGGAGGTTATTGTATACGCGATGAAAGTTTCATAACATTTGCTGATTATTTTGCGCATCAGTTGAGATCATTGCGTGTATTTATTAGTAAAGATGTGTACATCGATATATTGAAACACCTGACATGTTTCGATAAACTGGAATATCTTAGTTTAAACTTTGATAAACCTGATGAAAATGGTAAAGAAGTGAATTACAGATTGAAACTCTATAACCAATTATTGAAACAGATTGGTTTGAAATATATGAAATTAACTGTATTAAAATTACCATTTTATGGGGTATTTAATGGTGGATTTAAATCACTGGAAATTTTAATTATTGGCGGAAAGTTTTGCGAAAACATAACTGTAAACATTTCACTGTTGAAGAATTGTGTTCATTTAAAACATTTGAAATTTATAATGTCTTGTATTGCAGAAAGTGATCTGAAAGATATTCACTTATATATACCACAACTACAGTCTATGGATTTTTTGTGTCTCAATAATACTGAAGAAAATAAAGAAAATACTGGTAAAATATTGCAACATTTGGCAAAATTGTCAAATTTAATTGAATTGACGATACGCGCTGTTGATGAAGGTTTCATTAGTGCCGATACTATCATATTATTTATCAAATATTGCTTAAATATTCGAATAATTCACATTTATTATCGAATAACTACTCTGCCATTGTCTGAAGAAATAAAAATCCAAGATTACATTTCGATAACTAATAGAAAATTAGTTTTTGGATCACACACTCCAGTTTCTCACACAGGATCACACACTCAATAACTAATATTGAAACATTAAGACTTTTCACAAAATAATTTTTTGTTTTATTTTATTTTAAATAATTAAAAGCGTGAAAAGAACATTGAAAAAAATTTGTGAATACTGTTTTTTTTTCGCTGCTAACTTTGTTTTGTATAAACCTTTTAAATACACGTGAACACACTTTGGATAATATAGATATGTAAAGAATTTTTTTAGTTGTGAATAATGATGAGAATAAATGGAAATTTGTTCACATAATTATTCTAGAAAATATAGACAATAATTATATTACACTATAAATTTTTTTCCAAAATAAAATTGAAATTCGCAGAAATTTAATTTACTATAAGTACAATGATATTGAGGTGTGGAAATGTTAAATTTTCATATAAATTTGCAATAAAATGTACCAAACTTCATAGATTTAAACTGACTATTTTTTGTGAACGTAATAAAAAATTTCAAAAAAATTAAATTAATTAATTTACCTTCCAAAGTCAGTCTAAATTATACACCAATGAAAAACTCATCGGATTTCAACGACAATTTATAGTTATTTGTGTTTTAAAATAAGAGATCTTAAAATTGATTATTGATTTAAGATCTGATTGAAATCGTTTGAAATTAATCTTAAAAAAATGAAATCGCTTGAAAAAAAAATAAAATCGTTAGATATTTTTCAAACTGTTAGAATCGTTAGATAGTTTTCAAACTGTTAGAACTGTTGAAAATATCATTGTTTTTTAAGTTTTTTAGGCTCTCAATAACATATATTTCACATTAAAATATGTTTAAAATTGAATTTAACAAATAGTTAATTAACGATTTTCAAATCCTTAGTTATAATTGAGTTATACCTAAGCGCTCACCTTTTTGTTTATTTTTATTATTTTGTTTTAAGAAAATAGTTATTCATTTAGTTTTTACCCTTGAGGTTGGAATAAAAATAAAATAAAAAACAAAGAAAAATGAAGCAAACTTTTGTTATTTAAAATTTATCAAACTCATCGCAGAAATAATAAAAATGCGCACCGCTTTTGTTTTGTTTTGTTTTTTTCTTTTCATCTTTTAAATACGTTTAAAATTATTGCCGCATAAGAGTTTAAGAGGAGAAATAAATCACTTGCTTTAAAACTAATGCAATCAAATAAATCACTTTAATATAAATATATACACCGAGTGATTGCCATTTGAACGATTGCCACACCAAATATATATGTCCCTACACTTGAGAATAAAACATTTTTTACGCGAAAAAAATTAGAAATAAAGTGATTTTTCTAATTTGTTTGCTAATTTTTTTGAACAAATTTATTTTTGTTTTTTTTTCTGTTTCGGTACCAACATATAACTATCATATTTTGTTTTTTTTGCGCTGCAATGAATTGCGATCAAATTTAATGAACTATATTTTGCACGGGATGCGTACGGATTCTGGCGAATGTTTATGCAAACGTTTCGCGGTAAATCTCACTCTATCTAACATTTATTCCCTTAGCTTTAAATAGTAGTTCATTAATGAAAATTATATTACTAATAATCGTAATATAATAAATACCAGACTAGTAAATCGTAAAAATTTCCAGACCCGAGCTCGACTGATACCTCTGTGACACAAACCCGACCCGATCCCGATAGCCCGATTGGCTTGAGCCCCACCCATACGAAGTTATTTATACTTTCGTACACATTTATAACTTTTTTCCAAATAATGGCCATTCATTGACATTAATAATACATTACATAATAATTTTTAGGTTTATTCTTTAGCCAATTCTCAAGCTTTAAAAATTACTCATAGATTATTTACTCTAACAATACTGAAATCACTTCAATCGGAAATCAATGAAAATTTTAATTTGGTTTGAAACTTATATTACTTTAAATTTAATTTATTTTCCAATACAAATATTTATTCATAATGAATAATTTAATTTATTTTACTTGAATTTTTTTTATATTACTTGCATATATTCAGAATTTAATATATTATACAAGAATATTAAATAATACCTGTATTACTATTATTAAAAATAAAATTTTTATTCATTTATTCAAACAGTCCGGTGGTATCAGTGTGTGTCATAAAAACAAATGATTTATCATTCTGAGGAAAATCGATTGTCTATATAAATATTAATTCAAAAAACACTATACATTAAAACTTTATTTATTTTATAAATTGTTATTTGAAAGTACCTTATTCTACTGTTTCGCCAGAAAATCACTTATTTTTTTAATAAATATTATATGTTAATATAGTTTTTTTAATAAAGCACTAGGAAATCTTATTATAAACCAAAACCACTGTGTAGGGTATTTTACTAATAATTTATTAGTAATAAACAAACAAAAACCTGTTCGAGTAAACAATGTGCGCGACAGTCAAGAACTTTCATTAAGTTTGTTCGTACAAAACAGAAATCAATGAAAATTGTTATAATTCCATTATTACTAAAAAAACTATTTAATTTTAGTTTACGTGAAATAAATTTTTATTAATTTATAAAACAGTGTCTGTGTGTGTCACATACAAACAATCGATTTTGCATTGCATGAGCAAAAAATAATGTTTATATAAATATTAATTCATGCTATTAATTCTTCTCTTTCGTCCAAATATTTAAATCATTTATCTATTTTATAATTCGTTATTTGAAAATATACCCATATCCTGACAGTTTCCCGTGAAAATCTGACAACAGTTCTTGTTATATAAAGTTTGTAAGTGATTATTAGAATATTCTAATTAGTTTACAATTGAGTTTATAGACAATAAAAAAGCAAAGCAAGTTTCGAGTTGCAAAAAAAGATTGGATGAAAAAAATGCAGCATTACTATTACTAAATTAATATTATGTTTGAATGAATTTCAAAAATTTAATGCTATGCAAACATTTGTAACTCGCACTCATTTCTCTCCGTATTGTTTGACACTTATCAGTCAATTATTGTTAAATCATACGGAAAATTTTCTAAAAGATTTTGTGTTTGAATTTTATTTGCGTTACAAATCTCCTATCAATTTATCGATTATATTACATGCAAGCAATACATTACCAAATAATTTTAATAATAACAATCGGTATAAATTAACTGAAAATCGATGGATAATGATTTACTATCACATTAACAGGGAAACACTTCTCGAATATCCGTACGAAACTAATTGCGTTAATCGCGAAAAAATTTATGAAAATGATTTGTATGCATCGAATATTACTGAAAGAAATGAAATAAAATATATCTTTAACTATAATAGTAGATTTCGTAATAATATGGTGCATAAGAGTTGTATAAATGAATACATAATCACAGAAAAAGAATATGACTTTCTAATTAATAGATCAAAATTGTCAATTATTAATTGTAAATATTCAGAAAATTTAGATCTAGAGTATACACATATCGCAAAAATGGATGCAATCAATTATTTGTGTCAAATGAGTGGTGTGTTGTCGATGTGGTTTGGAATCGATTGTTACAAGTTAGCCATATATTTGTGTGAATATTTTCTATTAATTATTAATCGTCTAATCATACGTCAGTTAATATTGAAAGGAGTCATGTAAAAGGCTTTTTATTTTATTCTTAAGTATTTTAATGTTTGCACAAATTTATCAATTATTCGAAGATTATTACTATTCAAACACTATTACTCGAACTTCGTTTGTTCGAAAAAACATTATACCACTGATTGATTTCATGCTTATTCCTTTTAAATTGGATCACAAATATTTATCGCAATTATATCCACATTCAAATGAATCACAGAATTCTATGGATGTTTTAGTAGATTATGGTCACGAATCTTTAATTGAATTATACTCAAACTTTACTTCATTTATCGAGTCGTATACTATTGAGACAACAATCAATATATCGTATGATTGCACACATCTTTATCAGCAGAGAATAACTCTTAGTGAAAATTTTGATAACTTTTTATTTTATCAGTCATACTTCTGGAGTGATTTTAATTTAACTAATAATTCATTGAATAAAGAAAATATCGAACAAAACCTGAAACAAATTAATTTTAAACTCAATCGCAGTCTTATCTTCACTTCAGGCTCTGAAAACTCTTATAGAACTGATTTAAAAAAATTCAATGTTTTGATTCACGGCACTGAACACAAAAGATTGTTTAAATATATAAACGGTGCGACTATTTATTACTCGGCGACTGTAATCAAAATGATTAATACTATTAATTCTGCGCATAAGTGTAATGATATTATTTCAAGTGAAACGTCATTTACTCAACAAACTCTAGACTTATGCCTTCAATTCTGTCATTTACGGTATTTGCACAGAATTCACGGTTGTATTCCGATTTTTACCGAAATTAAAATACATTTAAGTTATATGCGACACAATAGCTATAAGTTTTGTAAAACTAAACCAATAAACGATACAGTATTTGAACAAATGAGGAATTTTTGTCTTCAATACTGTTTCTCTTCTCCATTCTGTTATAACATTAAATTCGAAACAAAGCTCATCTCAAAACCAATTAATCGAAAAAACGATTATACTATGGTTGTTATATTTCCACAATTATCGTACGTTATTACAAATACAGAAAGCGTTAAAATATCTATTCTTGATTTTCTCTGTAATTTTGGCGGAATCACTGGTTTGTGGTTTGGATTATCGTTCACTGATTTGTTTGCATTTGTGTTGATATCATTCTATAAATCAATTAAAGTTTTATTTCGTTTAATCACTAATCAATTGAACTCTAATAAAATCTCGCATGAAATCGAAGTATTGTCTGCAGAGATAAATGTTTCAGAAGATATTGATGTTAAGCACGAGAGTTTGAATGATACAATCAAACATGTCATTAACGACATTACATGCGTTAATTCTTTCATTGAACAGTTAGAAGGTATCGAAGACGTCGAACAATATATGCATCAAGAATTAAGTAAAGCCGAGAAAGCATTGGTTATACCAACAGTGGTAATGCAAGTGATGTCGATGTCAACCGATGATGCGATGAAGAAGTAAATCGAGTGTTGAATATTGGAGAACGAGATGTAGAAGAGAATGTTTAGAATTATATAAAGAAATTATGCCAGTATTTAATATTTCATTGAGAGCTCAATCGACACTAAACTTTTGCTGAACTTTTAACAAATCTTTTATTTATGAATTAGGATTTTATTATCACAAATTTGATTATAACACCTTAAATCAAAATTGTTGATAATATACTTGTTTGTATGATGTGTTTAAGAATGTACTTACATTAGTATTTGTATTTGTAATCTTGAATTCTGACATTTTTAAGATATCGATAAAAATTTAAGCAATTCTTCTAAGAAATAATAGTATCGTTATAATCTAATAAAAATATTTGTCTTCGATTTTCAATCTTTTATTTCGATACGCAAATTCTAGATATACAAGTTTAATCAATTAGAATTTTTTTTGATTCATTTATTTCTACCGTAATATATCGCATATGCTAAATCTTAAAATTGAATAAACATATAGCAGTAATAATATCTTTTGAAAAAATAAATTGATGATAAAAGATTTTTTTCTGCGCCGAGAAAATCAAAATATCCCGTTACGTGAGTTACTACGGTAGTTTACAGATAACTTTAATGTGCAGAAACACTCCTATTAGTCTTTTGACGAATTATTTTTAGGTGAGATTTGAGGAATAACACCACTGCCATCATCACTACCTTCTCCGCCACCATCAGAGCTAACAATGTTTCTGCAACAACAATAATACTATTAATTTCTACTGCCATTTATACACTCATTTACCATAAAGACTCGCATTACATACACATTTGTTTTGGAAGCCACTGAAGTTGGAGCTCTATTTTTTAAATATTTAGGCAAATGTTGAACAATAACATCCTTCATCTCCTTATAACTTGGCTTATAATCGCCATAAGGCTGTACCTGAGCGTGACATCCAGGACTCATTGTGCACAACACGTAAAACAAACCCATTAATTCACTGCTCTCTAAATAATATCGAATCACAATATCTTCTCCGCGATTCACTTGAAACAGATTGTATTTCGTGAGACTGCAGAACGCGGGACTGTTCTGATAAAACGGTAGTGGTTTGTAGTACTGTAACGCGTATACCGTGTGATCTTCCACATCAAACTGGTCGCGTAAGAAACCTGGATTTCCCTTTAGATAAAAGTGTTTTAAAATTGAAGATAAAGCAGATTAAAATATTTTTAATACAAAAGAGTTTTCAATAGAAATTAACCTTAAAAATAATAATTAGAGTCCCGAAACACTTTCGAATGGCAGGTAATCCTAGAGTGTATTATTTATACAACAGTGTCGATAAAAACACTTTACCTGCGGAAACACTTCCGGCATATCATTAAACAGTTGCGTTATTTCCTCTGCAATCCTATCCGCGTCATCGTATCGATTGTCGGCACACAATTCGCACATATTTCTACTCCAATCGGAGAGCAAAGTGCTAACCAAATATTTGAGGCCATTCACGTCCTTTTCCGCGATGTCTTTGATTTTTGATATATTTTTAATCGCCTCTATTACTGAATCAACATTTAAGGCGTTGTCTGAAGCCATATTCTAATGTTATTCTATTGTTAACTCTTTGTTGAAATAATTTAGTTAAAAAAACACATAAATATGTGCAGACGTCTGCTGATTAGAAATAACTCTGTCGTTATATTTTTTATTAAAGAGAACTTTTTCTGATAAAAAACAATTTCATACAGTTATATAAAAGATAAGAATAGTAGTAAACAACGTAATAAAAATAAAATATTTTATACTGTTAAACGACATATAATGTCAGTTTCGATAAGCATTGGTTAACTGGGATAAAGATAAGGCTAATCCTTTGACTTATACTTTTCTATTTCAATATACAAAGTGCTTATATTTGCGATATGAGTAGAAATTATTAACTTATAACTAAATATATTTTCTGATATTATATGAATTAAATATTTATTTCGTTATTTTTATGCTGTAATCTTTATTCGGACAATCAATTAATATTATGATATGACTTTTATGACAGTTTCATTAATACTGTTTCGATAAAATTTCCACTAATTTCAGGAAAAACATACCTGTACTCATGAGCGCTTTTAATGTTCATGAAGCGGATTATCATTTAATATTTATTCAACGCATTAAATACACTTACTTTCTATTAATTTCTGTTAGTCGAGACTTTATGATTATTTCCTTAATCGATTAAATTTTTTTCTATTAATGCATTTTTTAAAATGAAAGAATTAAAATCGAAGTACGGTAATATATTTTTGCGCTACTAAATCATAGAATATTAATTTACAATTATTATGAATTTTTAATGTGACTTAACTGTAAGTTACAAAATTGTTACTTAACAAAATTCTAGATTTGACAATGTGAGTACATCTATCCGTCTGACAGTTAGCATACGACTAGTAATAGTGACTTTTTTTTAAAAAAATCTAATTGAATTTAATAATTTCTGAATTAGAGCCCTATATGTGTGATATTCGGGAACTGAAATTAAACTAATAGGTATAATTTAACAAATTAGAAATTAGGAATTTTATTTACGGACATTTTATTTTATTTATATCATTTGCTAAAATATTTCGATGTAATATCAAAAAATTAACTAATAACTAAAAAATAATTTTTCAAAGAAAATTTATTGGTTCAGAAAAATCAAAACATTTTGTTATTTTCTTATATATTAACTTTACCATCAGTTTATTCTCATTCGCATCATTTTCTTTATCACATCAATTCTGCAAAATTACAATATTTCCACCACCAGTATTCCTGTAAAAAATTTTATTAACTTTACTTTTTGCCATTCGACACAAAATACTTTCGTAACGCATACCCTTTTGTTGAAGAGATCACTGGTTTCGGTGCGTTATTATTTAAATATTTGCTCAAGTGTTCGACAACCTCGTCCTTCAACTCCTTATAACTAGGCTTATAGTCTCCGTACGGTTGCACCTGAGCGTGATGTACAAAATTAGGGCTCATTGTGCACAATACGTAATACAATCGAAATAATTCGCTGCTCTCTAAATAATAGAGTAGCACAATGTCATTGTTGCGATTCACTTGAAACATATTGTATTTCGTGAGATTGTTGAATGTGGTTCTGTTCGGGTAAAACGGTAGCGGTTTGTAGTACTGTAACGCGTAAACGGTGTAATCTTCCACTGCGAACTTATCGCGTAAAAAGTAGCCCGCATTGCACTTTATTTTTCATCAGTTTTTCAAAAATTTGTTCAACTCAATTATTACTAGAGATCCAAAATGATAGCATTTGCTAATTTTTTATTTCATAAATTAGAAGCATATAATTGCAATTTATGGACGAATTGAATGATTAAGAACCGTTTTATGTATGTTTATAAATGCTATTTTTTGCTATTTTAAACAATAAATGCTATAATGCTATTTTTGCAATTTTATATGCTATTTTAAAGAAAATAAAAAAATTATAGTTAAATTCCGATGAGTTTTCCTATGGTACCCAAAATTTTGAGAAACTAAAGAATAATTCCCGAAAGATTTTATATAGAAAATAGCAAATTTATAAGTTTATAAAATTCAATAAAAAATTTTTTATCAAAATATTAACTTTTTCATTAATTATTTAAAATAATAAATGCTATTTTTACTGCTATTTTGGCCAATTTTTAGTGCTATTTATAGCGCTATTTTGATACACAATAATTGCTATTATTTTGGATCTCTAATTATTACACTAAGTAAACACTAAGTTACTTTACCTCAGGAAATACTTGCGGCAATCATTAAACAGTTGTGTTATTTCCCGTGCAATGCTATCCGCGTCATCGTATCGATTGTCGGCACACAATTCGCACATATTTCTACTCCATTCGGTGAGCAAATCACTGACCAAAGGTTTGAGGTAATTCACGTCCTCTTCTGCGGTGTCTTTGAATTTTGATAATTTCTTTATCGTTTCTATTATAGAATCAACATTTAACGCATTTTCTGTAGCCATTTTCGCATATAATATTTGTTTGCTAACTTTGGTTGCAATAATTCACTGCGAAACACGTAATCAACGCAGTCGTCATGTATTTTTATCCTGTTAAGTGTAAACACCTAACTTCTGATAAAGTATAGCATAAAATTAAAAAAAATTAGTTCCGAGAAGTCATAAATATTTACTGATAAAAGAGACATTGTATAGATTTCTGACAAATAAAATATTTAACGTTTTTCAATATAAATTCGTCTGTGCGTTACAAACATTAAGACAGAAATTATAAGAACAACGTTTAGTGAATCATTTAAAGTTAAGAAGTAAGGAAAAGCATAAGGAATTGTATAAATAATTGCAAATACTATAGACACCCCTATAATATTTTGTAAAATTGTAAAAAAAATTAATATAGTTGTGGACAGTGACACATTAAATACTGCTATTTCTGTTCAACAGTATCATAAGTTACAGCTTAAGAGATTAACCGTCAAAATCATAGAAATGCAGCATTTCTTCCTAGAAATTTCTTAAAACTATGTCGACGATACCTTATAATCGCAATATAAATAGTGAAGGGCTGTGTGATATGTGTGCGAAACGTGTTGACGTTTAACCAATCATTTATATAAACGTGTCGTTTCAATACAGTTAATTTCCACTTCGTTATTCCTAACATTTCTAAAGCGAAATATTTTTTTAAAGTCATAATTTATTAAACAAATAATTTTTTATAGACAAAATGTGTTCTTTATTACGAGAGTTTGGCAGAAATAGTTTTGATAGATTTGGTGATGAT
>JAQIVF010002378.1:0-11169 GCA_034698365.1 Steganacarus magnus | reverse complement strand
TTTTCGGGCTCGGGCTTGAGGGTGTCGGGCCTAGATCGGGCTCGGGCCGTAAATTTTTTAAGATTTCGGACTCTAATTTGTAGCCACACTGTTAACCGCAAATGGTTTAAAAAAACTGTTGTTCACTTATTCAAAAAAAAATAGTATTCCTCTTTGTTTGTCTCTAGTTTGTTCGCTAAAGTTTTTACAACAGATTTTATCGCATAATCTTTGACTACAATATACTGTAGTGGGAAGTAGTATTAAGTCACAGCATACTGTATAGCGTTTCGCCTTAAATCGTAAACATACTGACCGCACACACACACACACTATCAAATTTCACTGCACAAACAAAAACCACTGCTCCATGACCTTCAGCTACCATCACCTAAAACCTATTTTTTTCCCTCTTCTCTCAAACAACACAAAAAAGGTGGCGAAATCATTAGGCGACAGTTTGGGAGAGTGTAGAGCGCACGGTAATCTCGGTTCGGCGTATTTCGCGAAATTCAATTACAAAGAGGCGTTAGCGTCACACAGGTATCAGTTGGTGTTATCGATGAAAGCGAAGCACACGCAACAGTCGGCGTTAGCGCTCACGTCGTTGGGTCACGTGTATTCAGCGATCGGAGACATCAACAACGCATTAGCCAGTCATAAACAGTGTCTGCAACTGGTCCGACAGATTGGCGATCCGTTGGCTGAGGCGCGAGAGATCGGCAATGTTGGCGCCGCTTATTTGGCTGCAGGCGATTTCGAGAGAGCCATTGAGTGCCACTTAGAGCACGTGAAGTTAGCGAAACTGTTGGGAAATAAGTGCGAAGAAGCGCGTGCTTACTCTAATTTAGGTATATTCATAGTGTAACTGTTTTTTTTAATAACAACAGAAATGAATTTTTAAAAACATGCGTTTTTATTGGTGACACTCAGGTTCGGCGCATCACTACCGACGCAACTACGAACAGGCCATACAGTTTCACGAGCAAGTGTTGCGCATATCGCAAGAGATCGGCGATCGCGCGATTGAGGCGAAAGCGTTCGCCGGACTCGGACACGCGTCACGGTGTATGGGAGACACGATTCAGGCGAAGCGGTGGCACGAGCGACAGTTGGACATCGCGCTGGTCATGAAAGACAAGTTAGGCGAGGGTCGAGCGTGCTCTAACCTCGGCATTGTCTACCAGTTATTAGGTTATTATTATTATTATTAATAATAATTATTATTTTTCGTTAAATTTTATTTAATCTATGCAGATATCAAAAGTTCACAATTCGAGCATTAATTATTTTCTAATTAATATAATTCATAAATATAATTCTAAAGCCAATTATTTACGCTAATTATGTTAATGTATATTGAATTTTAATTTATACTGTTTAACAGTACAGGTATAGGAAAATATTTTTAAAAACATTTATTATTACTGTATTATTATTCACTTTTTTTTGGTATTTTTACTTTTTTTTGGTTTTTTTACTCCACTTATTTTTCGTTAATCCGATTCAAGCGCTTTTTATGGCTCGACATTAATTAGTTAATTATTGCAATTTTCCGCTCACAAGTTTATTTAAGTTTGACGCGTTTTAAGTGTCACTCTAATATCAGTTTAAGCGATCTCTCTCTTTCCACTTCGGGACACAACAAATCTGGGCAATAAATTTATTTAAATGATTAAAATTTTATATTTTATTTTATTTTTGTTTCGTATCTCAACAAAATTCTATGAAAAAAAACAATCCGGTATCTTATGATGTCTCTTGAATTTAATTTTTATTTTTATTATTTCGATTTTTTTTGTTTTGTTGTTGATTTGATAGTGAAGAAGAAATATTCTTACGAAGTAAGCGAAATTAAAGTACACACACACACACAACACACACATAAAACAATTAATTTTTTCCGTCTATCGATTTAACTGTTTTTAATCATTTATCTGTCTTTATATTTGTTATCAATAGAAATAAATACATAAATCACTTCCGAAAAAGTTCTTATTTTATTCTTCCAAAAAAATGTTACCTGTATTCTTGTTGTTGATTTCTTTTACATCGGACTTAGCAAAAATTAAGCGTTTTTTTAGAAGACAATTATCGCAATAATAATAATATTATTAGCAATAAAATTACTCGATTCTGCGCTCACCAGTATTAATTGATGCCGTAATTAAAGCGCAGATAAATGTGTTTTTAATTAAAAAATACCACTTTTTTGAAAGTTTTTTTGCTCTTCGAAACGAACTTTTAAGCTAATTTTAAAGCTGATTATACTGCATCTAAAAAAACTTGTTTCATTAGCGATAACATAATCTTTATTAATATAGTAAAAAGATCTCATTCTCTCTCTCTCTCTCTCCCCTCTGCGCTCATGTCTTCAAATATTTCAGGCACACAAACTGTGTCTAAGACTACACACACACACACACAACACTGTCTTGATTCAAATGTTTTTATCATAAATCTCGTACATTTTTATGCAATTAGTTTTGCCGATATCAAACGCTCGCATCTAAATTTATACACAAACTTAGACACACACACACACATCGAGCGAGAGAACCAGAGACGAGTTTTCTAATGTTTTAATTTTTTCCCCACACATATAATTGTGTATGTAAGCTGATATTATTATTATTTTCGTTTCACGAAAATTTATCTGCGCTTAGGTTTTATTTTTTTTTAAATTAAAAGTCTAATCTAAACGAAGTAAATGGTTTAAAATGCACTTTTGTAAAGGAAAAAAAACATTTTGAGCTTTGAAATTGAGAGATAAGCGTTCTTCGCTTATTTATTTGTGTCGCGACAATATTCGCCGTGCACTTAATTCTTTATTTGATTCAAAAGAGATATTTCGATATTTATCTGATTTTTTTCTTTTAGCAAAATATTTTCTTGTGCTAAAGCTCTCCAAATAAGAGCTATGGAAAAAAAATATATGAAAAGCTAAATACATTAAATTATATAACACACGACGAAATTGATTCTAACTCTCGTTTACCCTCCAAAAAAATAACCTATAGGTGACAATGACGGAGCGCTGAAGCTTCACTGGTGTCACTTAACGATATCGAAACTATTGAACGATTCTGCGGGAATGGGTCGCGCGTACGGCAACATCGGTAACGCGTACTCATCGCTGCGACAGTACGACGACGCCATTAAGTATCACAAGCAAGTGCTGCAGATCTCGAAAGAGGTTCACGATCGCGGAGCGGAGGCGTCGACGCACGGCAATCTGGCGGTCGCTTATCAGGCGCTCAACGTGTTTGACGTGGCGCTCACGCACTATCACCTGCACCTCAATGTGGCCAAAGAGATGAAGGATTGCAACAGTGAGGCGTGCGCTCTCTGCAACTTAGGTATGTATGTGCATGTCTTTTGCAATATATGTCTGTATTTTTTTGTTTGTTTGTTTTGTTTGCTCATTTAAATTATAAGATCAATTATTTTTTCTTTCTTGGCTTTTGTTTTTTTTGTTTGTTTTCGGTTTTTGGTTTTTGTTTTTCATTTAAAATTATTTGCGCCGAAAAAAAACTCCGATCTAATTAAATGTTTGAGTGGTTTTCTTAAAGAGTGGTTTTGAACGCTTAAAATGATCTAATTTTAATTGACGACGCAGAACATGCAGCTTTACATTTATACAGTACATACTTTTTTTTCGCTTTGAATAATTTTTATTTTTATTTACTTTTCGAGACACACACTGAAAGGGCTAACACTTGAAGGTTGTTTCGATTAGTCTGTACCCGCAGGAGAATATAATCACAGTCTGAACTATCATTTTTTGATTGTCAGGTGATTTTTTTTCTAGAAATAACTTTTTTTCGATATAAAAATGTGAATAAAGAGAAAAACAAACTTTTAATCCCTCATTATATACGAGAGAAATGCTGACGTGAATTAAAATATTCGTATAACCCGAACACTATTACACTATGCCTCAAATTCTTATGAACAAAAATAATCAAAAAAATTGATTTTATCGGAATTAAAAAAATTATTTTTCGTTCTGATTTAATAGATTATTGAAAAGTTATAAATAAACTCTGTTTTTTTTATTAATTTTAATAACACTTGAGTTAAAAATATATTTGCAGGCAATTATCACTCGTCGCGCAACGAATTCGAGAAAGCGATTTCATACTACGACCAGTACTTGGAACTCACGCAAAGTATCGGCGACCGAACCGGTGAAGCGAAGGCGTACCACTTTCTGGGATACGCGTACTATAATCTCGACAATTACCAAAAAGCTATCGATCACTACGAACAAGACTTGCAGATATCGAAAGAACTGCAGGACAGAGTGAATATGGGACGCGCTTATTGTAACATCGGTCAGAATATTTTCTAATTTATTAACAATATTTTCATTGAGTTTCACAAAAACAAGGCTATAATTTAATTATTACGATAGGTTTAGCGCACTCGGCGTTAGGCAACTATAAAGAAGCGCTCGAATGCCAGAAGTATTTTCTGTGTACCAGTCAATCAAACGCGTGCAACAAACTTCGCGCCATGTCTAACATCGGCGATGTGTTGCTACTAATGAAACAGAGCAGTGACGCCACGAAGATGTTCGAGAAACAGTTGTCGTTCGCGCGAACCACTGGTAATGCCATCAATGAGGCAAACGCGTTGCGATCACTCGGTTGTTGTCAGAAGAGTAACGAAAATTATGACAAAGCGATACTCTATTACAAGAAAGAGTTAATGCTTAGACAGTCTTGCGGTGATATCAATGGCGAAGTCGACGCTTTAGGTATAACGAAATATTAATCTCGTTTGAGACTTTAAAAGCGGTATTTTCTAACCCAATTTTTTTTCTAAATTACAGGAAATTTAGGCGAAATTTATCTAAAGTGCAACAACTATTCATCAGCGCTGAAGTGCTTTATGGATCAGTTGGACAAAAGTGCGCACGTCGTGAACGATAGCAATAAGTGTCGCATTACGGCGTTGGACAATGTGGCCACAACTCGCGTACTGATGTCGCACTACGACGAAGCGATCGGCTATTTTAAGCAAGAACTCGAGCTATTGGCGCACAATCACACGTCGATCAAATCGCGTAAAGAGCGAACAGCGCGATGCCATCGCGACGTCGGAAAGTGCTATCAATCGCTCAATGACTACGAACAAGCGATTAAGTGTTACGTCAATTATCTGTCGTTCAGTGATTGTTCGACCAGTGATCAGGAATTGGCGTACGAATCGCTGGGAAAGTGTTATCATCTGTTGAATAACTTATCGCAAGCGCTGGTGTCGTACGAGAAGCGACTGGTTTTGGCGCACGAACTCGGTATGCGATACTGCGATACTAAATAATAATAATAATAATAATAATAATAATAATAATAATAATATCTAAAACTATTTATTAAAACGTTAACTAGTAATAAACATGCCAGCGAGTCATTGATAAATATTTAAAATTGAGAGATTTTTGTTGTTATTGTTTTGTTGCTGTTTTTTTTGTGGTGATTTCTGTTCGGCAAACAAATTGAGAGAAGAGATGATTCTAATGCTTAAGAGAGTATTATTTATATTTTTATTCGATCACGTTTTACTCATACGTTGTTTGCATGTTTGCATTCTTGACTGGTTTTTTTTTTGTTTTGTTTTGGTTCTTGTGTGCGATAGTCTCTCTCTCTCATCGAACACAGAGATATTTTTTTGCGTATAAATTATATATTTTATTTTTATTTATTTTTTTTAATAAACTACAACATAAGCTTATTAAATAATACCAGTGTATGCGCGTTATAAAAAATCGTAAATTTTTCGCTTTAAAATTTATTAGTACGTGAAAAATATTTGTTTTTTTTGTGCTTTCGTTATAATAATAATAATAATAACAATAATAATAAACTAGAAAAAACAACAACAAAAAAGTTCACAATATTTATTAGTTTCTTAACTCAGTCTTATTTTTTTACGCTTATTTTATGAGTTTTTTCAGAGAAATATTTATTAACAATATGTATATAAATTTTTTAAACATTTCCTATAATAATATATAATAATAATTTTTATCCATAAATTATTTTTATATTATTTTTTTTGTTTGGAAATTATGGCATAGCGTTTATACCATATTTTGCTGCGTATATTAATAAAATTTGTTTTCAAAATTTATTGTTTGAAGGATGCAATACGCGTAAAGCGATCGCTTATGGCGAGTTGGGTCACATTCACAGCCAATTGGATAACTACGAGCAAGCGATCAGTTGCTTCAAACACGAGCAGGAGTTGGCAAAGGATCCGCAAGTGAAGAACGGCGCGATCGAAGCGGAAGCGCTTCACGGCTTGGGATGTGTGTCGCAGAAGATGCATGACTACGACCGAGCGTTGAAGTATCACTCGTCGGCGTTAGTGATCGCTCAAGAGTTGTCGTCATTACAGCTCGAGTGTCGATCGTATGGCGCTATCGGCGCTTCGTATCAGTCATTAGGTATTATTAACACTTCATTTTTATAGACAGTTTGTCTGCAACACCAATATTATTCTCATCTATTGAGACATTTCTGTGTTTGAACCAAACAAATCAGGAAACAACGAATCGGCAATTAAATACGTTTCGAAGTACTTATCAGTGGCTCATATAATCGGTGATCGATTAGCGCAAGTGAGCGCACTCTCATCGCTGGGAAGAATGCACTGGTGTTCGCAAGAGTTCGCTCAAGCCATCAATTATCTGGAACAGGCGCTGGCGATCGTTGAACAGTTGGGCAGCAAACGAGAGGAAGAGGCGAACATATGTCACGATTTAGGTTTCAGACCTCAAATAATTATATCCAGAAAAATATTGCGTTTGATTTATTTAAATTACAATTTTATTCAGCAGAGAGTTCTCTCTCTCTCTCTCTCTCTCTCTCTCTCTCTCTCTCGTGCTATTTATGTGTGTATGCTCTCTTGTAGTTCTTGTAGTTTAAATACCCGTTGCATTATCTGCGATAACCCATACAAGTTGAGTGCAAAAAGAATTTTCGGATCACGACTTTAATGCTTGCAAGCAATTAATTATCCATTGACTTTTATACATGGAATTTTTGTGTTGCTTATTTATACACAACAAAAACATAATATACGTTATATAATATGATCCATTTTGCTATTATCTGGTTCGGTATTAATGTTTATAATAATAAAAGGAACAAAATAAATTAATTTTCGGCCGATTATTATTTATCGTTAAGCGATTCTTTTCTCTATAGATAGACCATGTATTTTATTACCCAGTCTTTTGTGTTGTGCGCTCACACAGTGTCAATATTAAATCGCGATCCACAATAGAGACTCGCAGAAATGATTGATTAACCACACACACACACACACAACCAGCTAACGAATTATTTGTGTTGAGAAAAGAAATAAGAATTATTTAATCCCTAGTTTATACAAAAAACAAAAAATTAATACATGTATACATTAAGAGCGCATTTTTCTCTTCTCTCTTATCCATTGGGTGTGTGTGTGTGTGTGTTACCATAAATTCCTGAGACCCAAACTAATAATAGCCTGACTAATGATTATTCTAATTTTTATTTTCCGGTGCGTACACACACACAAACAATCCCTAATTTTAATGGAATCCCAAAATTTAGATACAATGTTACACAAACCATTAATTAATCAGATTTGCCTCGAAAGACAGATAGGGAACACTCAACACACACATAATAATAATTAATGGCTTACAGCGAATGTATGTATGGACCAGAAAAAAGGGTTAATGGATTGATAATTGACGACCTAATGTGTAATTTGATAGCAATTAGAGATTACCTTTTTTTCTTCATAACTAGTTATCATTTTGTGTGGCAATGCTTTTTAATTGCTTATTAATTGTTTTTTGGTTTTACGGTCAGATATATTAGATTTAATAATTAGATACCATGAATAAACATTAGCGAAAAAAATTAACGTAAATTATTTTGGTATCATTTTTACCAAAATTTTTTATTTATTTTTATTTATTATTTTTTTGGTTTATTTAAACAGTTTGAGTGTCGAATAATTAAATTAACCAAAAGAACGAAGGGATTATAAAACGTAAAAATCATTTTCAATAGGAATCGGAAAAAAATTTCTTTCGCACTATTCGTTGGCGAATTAACGCCAGGAATTTAAGGAAGTGATCGTCTTTTTTTCTGATCATTTTTCTTTCAGTTTCTAAACACAAAAAAAACTCAACTCCAGCTGCGATTATTTTACGCAATTATGCACCGAATCAAAAGTTATATGAACGAGAAATAAAAACGGAATGCTTATAACCATTCATTAATGAACACTCACACACACTCAAACAGTATGTGTGTGTGTGTGTGTGTGTGTGTGTGAGGGGCACATAAAAAGTATGCACCCCTCTCTCACACACAGTATGGAAACTAAATAAATCTACAATAATTTATTCACTTTACCCGTGCGATAGAAATAGTGAAAAAAAAATAGATTTTTTATGCGAGTGTTGGCATCAGAGAATTATAAGTTCATTAAAAAAATGATTATCACGATTATTACCGTATGCTCCGCTAATTTTTAAAAAAATAAATGAGTCTATATATATATAAAAACGTGTTATTAAAAAGGATAAATTTATTTTCCATGAAATAATTTGTTGTTCATTAAAAATATAAGATTAACGCCTAAGATATTTCTTTCCTTTTCATTCTCTACCGAAAAAAAACAAATCAAAAAAAAATCTTAATAATTCCGTCCTCTCTTTGATTCGCTTTGCTTCACATATTATCGTCTCATGTTTCATGATTCTCTTCTCGCAAAAAAAATAAAATAATAATAAATATATCAAAACCGCTCGTTTTAGAGTATCTTTTTAATCTAATCTTTTTTGGTCATCGCTATTATTATTACACTACACGTTACACACGAGAAGAAAAACTAAAATCTAATTTATGGTTAATATGATTATTTTTAAAAATTTTTTTTTATAAAAAAAATAGGAATGGCTTTATGGTCGATAAGCGACTTGGAAGGAGCGAGAGTACACCTGCAGAGGTCAGTGGATCTGTTTGACGGCAAGTTTCAGCAAATGCGTGACCAGAGAACTGGCGCTAATGGCATCATCGGTGTCAGCGAATCCGGTGTGGAATCGGCGACGTATAACGCGTTATGCAAAGTGTTGATTGCGCTCAACCGGTACAGCGATGCGCTCATTATCGTCGAACGATCGCGAAACAGGCGATCGAGTACCAAAGAGAAGCAGGGCTTTAGAGTATCGCAGATCACCACCGATCAGCAGATTGTCGAGATATCGAAAAGTCAGAATGCGGCGATTTTGTATTATTCGTGCGCTGATGACGGTATGCAGTTTTTATTTTTATTTATTTCCTCGTGTATCGTCCGATCATTTATTAGTCATATTTTATCTATTTTTTAACCGAGTTTTAATGTTGCTTATCAATTGTGAATTTTAATTCATATACGAATAGATATATTAATCAGCGTTTTATTGGAAGTTTTTAAAATTTTTTTCCAATTTTTTTACTGGTGAATCGCAAAATTATGGTAATTAAGTTTAATTTAGGTTCAAATTAAGTTTCAATAGTAAAATCCTGTAAATTATAACTTAATATTAGTCACTATTTTATAAGATAATGCTTAAAAAATAAAATAATAATATAAACTCATAATTCGTTAATTAATAAAAAATTCATTAATAATTTATCATATAAAAACTTGTCGTAATTCAAATAAGTCGCTTTTTAAACTGTAAACTTTTAAACTTAATCAATACTTTATATGACAATTTTTATTCAAATATAATAATTTGGGGCTTATTTGGTAAACCATTGATTTTGATAATAAAAAAGTTTGTTCGTTCGTTTTTATGCAAAGTCACTTTAATTTTGCTGATAACATTGATTGTGATCTCATCGATAGATAATCTAAATTATTAAACTTCGATATAATATTTAAAACAAATTTTCAAATTATTAAAACTAATTACTATATGAGTTAATAACTTATTTGCGATTTGCAGGTGTATTATATTCATGGCTGGTAACACCAAATGGCATCAAATTCACCACAATATCGTCAAACAGTTTAACGCCATTACTGTCATCAGTACTGGAATCGATACAAACTGATTCGCAATTCAATGACGACACGTCATCACACGATTCGCTGACACTCCGATCACACCTGAATCGCAATCATTACCTCAACTCATCCAACTATTCGCTCAGTTCTATCTTCTCGTTGGCGTCATCGGTGGCGTCCAACGCCACACACACATCAAACAGTATGACAGCGCCACAGACATCGACAAATGGATGGCACTGTCCATCGCTGTCATCACTCTATCAGCTATTAATACCGCAACCATTCAGCGAACAGTTAGAACGCGAACCATCGCTGACACACATGCTATTAGTACTCGATGGTGACTTGTATTTGGTTCCGTGGAATGTGCTTAAGAGTAGCAGTGATAATAACACCAGCAGTTATCTCTACGAACGATACTCGCTATTAGTGTTGCCATCACTGCAATCATTACGCTGTGATCAGAGGACAAAGTCGTTGCGAAAGAGTGCATCGTCTTCTACTATGACGTCATTGGTTGTCGCGAATCCAATGTTACCGAAGAGTGTGTGCAGTGATAATCCACTGTCAGAGCGCGAGGCATCGCTTGTCGGAGAACTGTTAACCACACGACCATTGATTGGCTGCGATGCCAATAAGGAAGCAGTTCTGCAACAGTTATCTTCCGCGCAATGCATTCACTTGTCGTCGCATTTCGTGGACAACAGTAATGGTGACAATTCACTGTTAATGACATCATCTGGTATTGCGTTGTCATCGTCTGATACAGTTCTGCACAGCACTGACCAGTCATCGCAAATCTCATCGACAGTTGAATCACTAAATAGTGACTATCTTCTAACGCCACAAGACTTTCTAACAATCGGTGTGTCAGCAAAACTAGTCGTCATTTCGTGGTTTGTATTCATACGCAATAAATTAAATTAATTATCATTTAAACTAAATTTTCTTTTTGATTTTACACAGTTGTGACACGTCTTCATATCAGTCATCACTTCAAAGCACATTCTGTCGATCGGTGACACTTCGAACACTGGTGTCATCCATACTACGTTCAGGTGCGAAGTGTGTACTGATAACGTTATGGTCAGTTCCGTTATGTTCGCTACAAATCCTGTATCG
>JAQIVF010002377.1:0-11172 GCA_034698365.1 Steganacarus magnus | reverse complement strand
TAAAAATCTGTTTTGTTCTGATTGTGATAGTTTAACCATATCCTATAAGAAATTCTTATGCCTTCTTATACCTTTATATCATGTTTTATCTCTTTATGAATTACTGAAAAATAAAAATTGCATAAAAATTAATACCAGTAAATAAGAATTTTTTAAAAAAATCAACTATGCTTATCTCAATATTCAATAATATGTCATAAACTATTCAAACAATCATTAATTTTAACCTCAACTTTATCCTAAACTTTAACTTATTCGGCAATTTTTACTCGGTTAACCTTAACTCGGTTAAAATTTAACCGTTAGAACGCTCATCTCTAATTGCAATGGAAAAATTCTGTATTCAGTTTATAAATATTAAATTAATCTAAAGTAGAAATGCATAACTTCAAAGGAAATAAATAAATAAATTTTATTTTATTTTATTTTTCTAGAGAATCCTTTTAATTAAAGTGTTGTTAATTACTCATAGAAGCGATATGATTAGAAAAGTTAATTTGACTAGAATTAATACACTTCTATACTGAAATTTTGTTTTCAATCCACTCTGTGATTCTTTTTAATTTATTCAACTTATTATTTAAATCTGCTGTCAACTAAATATTAAGTTTTTTTCTGTGGATAAATGTCATGCACCAGTAAATTGCGTTTTAATTTATTGAATATTCAAAGAATTAACATTTTTAAACATTACATAATAAATAAGTTTTTATCGCAGCGCGAACTTACAAACGATAATGTGTTTGCGCGCTCAAAACAGTAAATGGGAAAAGCGTTGACAGGTATAGTCATATAACCGTTGATTTACAACGAAATTTTCATAAAACTCTAACCATTGGTATTACTCTTCTTATCTCATCTAAAATTACAGCTAAAGACAAATGCATATAAAAAACCATTATTATTATTATTATTTCTTTTGCTGTACGACTCGCTCTATGCGTGGAACAAAAAATTATTTATAGGAGTCATAGAAACTAAAAACCGATAGGCAATGATTTATCCGCACACACATATAAAACTAACAGAATCGCACATCATTTTTATAAATTTTTTTATCTTATCTTATGTAACCATCGCTATACTGTAAATTGCAAAATACTGTCGTCTTTCTACTCATATTTTGTTATAATAATCACATCGCGCTGTTAAATAATCTTTATGTTTCCATTCTAGTTTTACTATTATCTGTTTTAATATAGCGCAGTGGGAAATATTGCGAAAACTGATTAGCATTCATGATACGGTACCGTAAGCTACGTTAAAATTGCAATATTACTATAAACTTTTTTATTTCACTTCCTAATAAAAATAAGAAGAGAATTTTAAACTATAAAGCATAAATAATATCTTTATTATTATTATTATTATAAAACAAGTACGAACATTCAATATGAGCTCCCTTTCTAATCACACTTAGCTACCGCTCTCTCCAATCTATCATTAAATTAATTCTTTTAATTAATTAATTTTCTAAGATAATAGAACTTATTTAATCTAAATAAAAGTATATTCCTATTCAGATTCCTATTCAGACATACAAAAAGGCAATCACCTAACAAACGCATTGACATTGTCAAATCCATATGCTCGACTTTTCTAAGAAAAAAGTAAGCTAAAAATAATAAAACTAGTGCTTATAAATTAGGGGAAATAGAAATAAAACTCAGCGGGCAGTGAGTTCATCCTTTAATGCTTTTTTGAGCTCAATCACTCTATTGGTTTTAGGAGCTATTTAAGGGAAACATTTAGTTATACTGTATGTATTCTATACAATTTCTGCTCGACTCATTTACACTAAATGCAAATAACGTTAAAAAGTAGAATTTATTTTAATGAACAGATTTGCTACCAAATTGGTATTGCGTACAGAACGTAATTAGAGACAAAACACTCGTATAATTTGTAGCGATAAGCTTTCCTCTTGGCTTTATAAGATTATTAATACAAGTATTAAAATGTTTTGTTCGACATCACAATGCATTTTAATTTTGTAGTATTTGTTTAGCCTTACGTATTATTTTTCATTAAATTACCTCTATTTTATTACTTTTGTGCCTCACTGTGCACTCAATTGAGGTTTGCATTCCATTACGATCCTGAAAGAAGATTATGTTTTTATGTGTGTGTGTGTGTGTTATCAAACTGATGGTCATGTTGTGCAATGATGTGTATTTGAGCAAATATAATCAAAAAATATGGCATAATGCATATATTTGAGCATACGGTTTGGCAGTAACCATTCAAACCATTATAGAGCTCGAGCTCTGAATGCTATTTATATTCATGGAAAATTTTTTTAATTGTTGTAAATATAAATAATTTATTGTGTTATTTTAAATTTTTACTTTTAATAAATAAATACCAGACGGGGTATTTTAAAAATCAAATTAATTTCTTCTTAAGGTTATTAGAAATCATAAATTACATTTCAAAAATCTCCTTTTTTATCAGTAAACACTCTATAAGAGTCTTAAGCGCTCGACACATCACTATCAAAAATAGAATAATGAGCCGCACGTATTGGGTCCACACCCGCGCACTTTAAAAGCGCTGCAGAATCTATCTATATATAGCAATGATAAAAAGTAATCCACACACAGCAACAAAAAAATTTATTGCCTTCATTAAATATTGTTCATCATATTCTGTCATCAGGCAATCAAAGCCATATTTTTTAGTGCGCTATACAACAACAACAAAAAAAGTTTTATTGACCATTACGGTCTTTAGTAGTTTTCAAGACTAACGATGATAATGCAGCGCATAAATGTTATACTACGTTATGATTACGTGTGTGTATCATATATGAATTTACGTGACAATACATATCAATAAACGCATATAATATTCATTTGTATGCGTTATAATTTCTGACCAAAATAAGTGCTCTTCTCTCTCTCTCTCTCTCTCTCTCTCTCTCGCCTCCCTTCTCCTCTATCTCGCCTCCCTTCTCCTCTATCTCCCTCTCTGCCAGCTTTTTTGGTATTCGCAGTGACAATACTGTGTTTTCTTTAGCATTTGCCTTATGTTCGATTGAATGCGGAATTAATGACGAGGAAAGAAAAACATTGCTGTGAGTCATATGCGTTTGAATATCCAAATATATATCTATTTTCCTCCGAAAAACATTTATGTTTACTGGCTATTCATTGCTTTAGTGCGTCAGTCGCCGGTTTTTTTGTTCTCCAATAATGCTCTAAAAAGCGAATACTGCACAGCGAAATGGGACGATCGATTGTCAAATAAAATTAATCGCACAATTAGTGTAATATAATGTTTGGATTTTAAGGAATAAGCAGTTCTAGTATTATATGATACAGAAAAATATGAGTTTCGGAAAAACCTTTTATTTTTTTGGTTGAAATCAATTTTTTGTATTCATAAGCTTTTATCTTGCCTTCATTATGTCTAAATCGCTTTTTTGGGGTTAAATCTTCCTAATAAATATACTTTTGTCTCTTCTGTAAATAAGTTCAATAAACTCGCGAAAAATTATTTACATTGAAAAAAATCAATAAATTTCTTTTGACACTAATAATGAAAAGAAGACGACACTATTTTGCGCTGTCGTTTAGGAAACAATTAAGAGAATTAATGTCTGGAGTACGTATACAACAAACAAGTTAAGATAATATTTTTTTTTTTTAAAAAAAGTGAAGCCCGGAGTGGAGTGCATTTAAACCGAAAAGGTAAACGAATATACGTATATACGAATGGATAGAATTGTAGAGAAACCATAATGCCATTGTTGATTCAGTACATTTAAACATAATAGCGTATCACGCAAAACATAATACACAAAGGAAACATTTATGTCAATAATACTCTGTCTTTTATTCAAAACTTTTATTGTTAATGTTATGTTGTTTACGGTTTGTTTTTAATAAACTCTGCCTTTGTATTAACAGAGTACACGGTTCAGACAAGACAACGCGCAAAACTTATAAAATATTCGTTATTACACCGTGTTATGCAAACTAAATTCAATAATGCGATGACAGGTTTAGTAATGTTTGTAAAACCTCAAACATTTGCGAAGTTATGGTTACTGTTATTCTTTTCGATTATATTGTGTGACTACAGTACACACTATTTTATTTAATGCTTCAAAATATTTGTGCGTTATATTGTTTATTATTATTTATATTTCAGTTTCTGTTACTTCTAAGAATGCACCAATAAATTATGCAATGAGATAATGAGAAAACATACATCGATGATCTTAATTAGAATTTTACATTCTGTATATTTGTTGAAATACAATGGCAGGCATTAATCATTACAATGGTCTTATAATAAATTAAGTTTTTGTGCAGTAATTTGGTTAAAATATAACTTAATGTAAACGACCGCAAAACTTTAATGTAAACCACTAACAAAATATCGTGTATTTTGTGTATTCTTATTTATTTCTAATATTTGAGTTTATTATATTGATTAAACTTAACAAAATTTACAACTCCAGTATAATGTTTAAAATATGAAAATAGTTGTCTTTTACTTAAATCAAAATATTAAAAAGATTGAGAACCTTTAATTCAAATAACCGATTTCTTTTAACTATAAATTTAATTTATTGCAGTTTGTTATTGCATTTGATATAAAATTAGTTATATTCGTGATCACAAGGTAAAATTCAATGATATTTTTTTCTGATATGCTTCGAATTTTCTTTTTAAAAAATACTTAAAAATAAATACTGTTTCTCTGCGTTTACTTTAGATAATTAAGCACAAACATCTTTGATACACATCCAAAAAAATACTTACGGCTTAATTTGATAATTTATGGCCAAACATAATAATTTTTATTTTATTCATTAATTTTAATTTAATTACTTTTAGCGATGTGTTATTTGAAAATAGTTTTTTTTCAAAAAAAAACTAATATTAAAACGTCAAGATTAATTTAACAGATACGCTGAATTCGCGCAATTTGTGACCTGAAAAAACAAGTTTCATCCGTATCTTCATTAATAAGACCTTATGTTTAATTTGCATTTTAATTACTATCCTTGTTTTAAATAATTAGAAAATTATGTTAAAATTTTTTGACAGAATTCTGGCTTTAACTGAATAAACCATATAAAATAAAGTTGGAAGCAAAAATAAGTGGCCATTAAGATAAAACACCGTAACGTATAAGCGAAGCGCAAACGTATATAACATTGGGTTAAAAATAAAAACTGTTTACCATGATATTAAAATTTAAAACGTAAGATGAAAACAATAAAAACAGTAGTGAAAGCAGTAAAAATAATTTCAATTACATTAATGCAATTGTGAATAATGGCCAATAATTAAAAGTGTATTTTTATTATGCGAAACATCAATTTTTCTCGTCAACAGTAAGAATAAAAGCGCGTTACATATGGTATATACATAATAATTACATACAATTACGCCGTAAAATATATGTTTTTGTATGCTTTTTTACAACTACTACTTTCATTACATTTTAAATTATACAGTTAAATATGTATTTTCGAGAGTTTTATTTCATTTTTAATTATCACAAATAAAACGTTAAATACGAAACTTAATGTTACAATTTTGTTTTCAAAAAACATTCGAATAATTTGAAAAATTTATCCAAAACTAAAATTTTATTTGGAAATTTTCTGGCCTAAAAGCGAGTGTTAAACTCAAATTCAGTTTGTTTTCGCTACAATTTATTTGATAACTGCGAATTAGTGATAGAAAATTTTTTTCATTACCGCATTACTGGTACGGTAGTGAAATGGCAGATTAGCTCCGGTAATGACTCGGTAATGAAGTGAAAAAATATAAATTTGCCGGTAATGAAACGGTAACGGTATTTATGCTTGCGTTAGTGGAACGGTAATGGAATTTGACCAAATTGAATAGAGTTTAAAATATTAATGAAATTTTATACTGTATTAGTATTAAAAGCAAATACTTACAGAGTAATATTACATTTAATAAACAACATTTTCTGTGGATTAACTGCTTTTTCTAGACGCTAAAGTCATACTAAAAAATTTTTCTGATTCAAATTGAGTGGAACGGTAGAGGTACGGTAACGACACGGCAATGGCATTTGATTTTTGTTTTTTACCTGTAATGAAACGGTAATGGTATTTACGGGTTCGGTAATGGCACGGTAACGGTAATAGAAATTTGAATATTTTTTATCACTACTGCGAATGCAGACGAAATAGAGCTGAAAACAGATGCATGAATAAATTAATTAAAAATTTCATTACTTTTTTCATGCGCTCTTAGAATTTGGATGCCTTTAAATCGTGTGTCTTGTTTTTTGGTTTTCTCTGTATGAAAAATTACGCATTGTTTAAAACAACGCAACTCACGTAAAAAAGCCATAAATTAATTCTAAAAAAATTAACACACGCTTCAAATTAATTTTTTAATTAAAAAAATTATTAACGAATACAATTAGGGAGAGAATTCTTTACCTTAAAATATTTCTATTAGATTTCATTATCAGACTCTTGCTTAAAATAATTCATACATTTTCTTTGAATTATCATCTCATAAATAAATTAAAAGTTTAAGTGCAAAAATAAATTTTTTACAAAAGTAACAACGATTTAACTACAAGTTGAATTGAAATTAGGTTTATGTAGCATTAAATTTTATTTTTCAAACCGATTTCTAATTTAATCTATTATTATTTCTAATGGCGAGCGCGTCTTATAAGATTTGATCGAAAGTCTTTCTTTCTTTCATCCACTGTTAATATTGATGTGTTTATGAAGAATAGCTCTCACTTAAAGCTAATATCCTGAAATCGAGGCATAAATCAACTGCTATATCCTCATTCGTATAATTTACATGACGACCACTATTACGAAGCATTAATAAAAACTGAAAGCAATATTCGCAATTGAACACTATATAGATTAATAGAGTGAGAGTGTGTTATGAGATGTGAATCGACTCATAAATAGATTATTTCTTAATCTTAATAAATACAGGCCTAAGTGAACCAAACACATATACGCAGACAGACATGCAATCATTGCTGTCCATTATAAGATAATACGTCTTTATTGTAATACTGTGTGCAACAACAACAGTGCACAGCGATAATTGTTATCGTGTTTGCATGATATTCTCTTGATTTTATTTTAGAGTAACGGCTAATCGTACAGAATAATCGAAAAACAAAAACAAACAAAAAATGAAAGTTATTGTGATAAATCTGGAAATTTTATTAAATTTTTTTTGTGTTGACGGACCGAAACATTTTATTTTAATAAATATTGCATTACATTTAGTGACGGAATTTTTTTGAAAAGTATTTAATTAGACTTGATTTTTCATTACATTACATTAAGTTAGTATTGCCATCATTATAAGTTTAATTTGGATTTTATTTCATAATTTTATTATCGTTAAAAATCTTTAAAATGTTAATGTCATGTATCAAAAGCGATTAATTCTCCGTATTCTTCTTCAAATGGTATTGTTGTTTACAGTAAAGTGTGAATCCTTCCAAATGTTAGTGTGTTGTGAAGAGTTTTGAAAGAAAAAAGTAAACATATATATTGGTAGATATACTGTGTGTTAGTTAGATGTGTGCACATAAGGAAAGAATTGACTTCCCTTCATAATAACTTGAGTTTTATAGAGTAGGACTTAATTCTGGCAATCACTGTCAAAACCAATGCATGACATAAGTAACATATTATAGTATAGAGAGAGAGAATCGCACTGTTTTTACGATATAGAAAGTTTTTTTCGGCGCACTCTATCATTAATGAACTTGTAATATATATGTAAAAGTAAGTATGAAGTTTAATATATATATTATCAAATCTGTACACTTGTTTCACTTCCATTTTAACGAGTTAATTAATTTCATATAAATTTAATTATCAGAGCGGATATTAAAGTCATAACAAAATAATGATGCGACGTATTTCTACCGCTGCCAGTATTTGCTGAAACTTTATCTAAATATATAAGAAAGAAAATGTTTTTTGATTAAAAAGAAAACATTAAGTGTATGCAAATGAAGTGATTTTTTCCTTTAATATTTTTTGTGTGATGGGGATAAAGCACTCGCTCAGGCAAACTGGATTTAATTAGATTGCGCTGCTCGTGTGTCAATTAGTATTTGTTTTGAAATGGTGTATTGAATGGTATATCACTATAGCGTTGTATTGTAATACTAAAGTATGTCTCACCTAATGGCATGTAAATGAACCTTTTAGTCTTTTCGTACTTAGCGTCAGGCATCGAAACGAGGCATTCAAATATCTTGGGCTCATTTTGCTCGGCAGTACTAGTGATCAAATGTTCGTCATTAATTTGACTTGATATATGTGCATTGAACGCTCCATTACTAGTTTGGTGAACGTCACTGCTCAGCAAAGTTAATGCGCGCGGATTACGGCCATCATCGCTGAGACTATACATCGTAATTTCGGGAATGGGGTAGACGTCCCTCACTTCACACTTTAAAATTGTTGCGTCCTCACTATCTCTCTTAGCACCGTTCCGAGCATTATCATTAAAACTAGTTTTTCCCAGCGGTGTTTTATCTTTCGAGCTTCGAAGCGCTGAGCTCTTCTTCACTAGCGATTCTGTTGAGCAATTAAATACAATACTAGTCGGAAGGGCTGTGCGAGAAACACACACACACAGAGAAAAAAAGCAATAAGAAAAGATGTATTGTTAAATTGAGAAGAACATTGCGTTTCACTTTATATATATATATTGTTACAATAAAAAACAAACCATACCATAGACAATCATTGTTCCTTCTTTCGAGTCTTGACTTTGTAAAGATATAACATGACACGAGTATCTGCCACTCAAATCAATAGTAGGTTTCAATATATTAAGTGCTCTGTAGTTTATCAAAGAATCGCCGCTATCGACAGCGTAGTCCATGTTGATTCGTCCCTGCAAGCGGAGGGAAGCGTGTCGTGTGTCGAACTCAGGAATCCACTGATAGATGGGTTCGGGGTCATCGTTTAGAAACCATTTCACCACTAAATTTGTGTCTACTTTCGGATCGAGTGTGTAAATACAGTCTAAAACAACTGAATCCTCGGTTCCATTTTCGATAACACTCGGAATCAATAACGAGCTTATTTTGACCAATGCCAAGCAGTTGCCTAAAATTAAGAGTAAACCATAAGAAAAAAGATTTAAATTATAAGTGCATAATAATTTTGCTAAATATGTTTTTTAAGTATATATTTTTTGCGCGATAATTAGAGCAACACAATAATAATATTATCAGTAAATATAATAACTACTACTGCTCTCATTAACTAAATTATAGGATTTATGCCGTTTTGGTTAAGCATCGCAGTGTGATGTGTTTGTGATGAAGATAACTTAATTATCGTGCATCACCACTGCAGTACTGCAGTATTGCATTCTCTCTCTCCCATGCAAGCAGACAGAGACAGACACTGAAATGCAATGGTGAATCAGTGCAACATTAATGCACACATTTATTTGTCTAAACATTAATGTGCACTCCATTTGTGTTAATGAGAAACATGTCGAGAAAATGCTAAACTCAATACTTTTTTAAATACTGTCGTTTCAGTATTTCTTTAGCTCGTATTTCACTATTGATTAATCCTTGTCATTAACTTAAAATATTGCCCAATATTTATTATTTCTTTCTCTCTCATTCTAGTTTTGAGCGACAAGTGTAACAAATGCATCGCTTAGTATGTGTATGATATGTGTGTGTTTGTGTATGTGTTATAACTAATAATACATTAGATTAATAATAAATGAAAATTTCTGGTATCACTTGCACTAATGAAAAATACAAATTTGTCTGGAGTCACACCATTTTTTTTTCACTTCAAAAAATTATATATTGCATGTAATTTCTAATATTATTAAATAAATCAACTGAAAATGTTAATGCAAACAATACTCCACATGTACATGAGTTATTAGTACAGTATTGTGTAAAATGTGTGTAACGGTAATTCACGCACATTTTGATTTAATCAAATACTAACGTAACCACAGCGATGCAAATAAAATAAATCAAAAAAAACTTTTTAATGCACTCTAATAATTTAGTTGGCAACACCTAATCAGTCAGCGTAAAACAAAAACAAAAAAAATAGTTAATGCAAGTTTTTAATTTATTAATTATCTGGAATTATCGTATTACTCGCGAAGCATTAAGATTCAAAACAGTTTTTTTAAAGGTTAAATGGTTAAAACAAAAATTATTCACTTGTATTTTTTGAATACTGTGGATTAAAATCAAAAACTTCTCCAGATATGACAATTCAGAAACAATAATTAAGATTAATGACAAATTAGATTTTACATTCATATCGAATTTATGTGTTGAATTTAAAACATGTCACTGCCATGTGTTTACAAATGCTAGTTTGGGGAATATAACACAACACATAATATTTTTTATCTGACTTCGATAAAATCAAGGCAGGTATATGGATTTGACTTTGTCCGTCTGTCTGTGGACACTGATAGGAGGCTTTTTATGGTAAAAAATGTCAAAGTTTATAAAATAGAATAGTTTTCCGGTATCGCGTGACACTCTCTCCGAGTTTGTTTATTTTAAGCGTATGTGTACTTGTTTAGCACCATTGCTAACAGATCTCATCCGCAAGAAAAACAAAGCTTTTCAAATGAAATTTAATCGGTTTATTTCATTTTTTGAAAATTAATTATAACACAAATTTATTAATAGATTATTTTATATAAATTTTATAAGCAGTTTGTAATAATAAAGTGTAAATTAAGCGTTAAATTTTAATGGGTTTTAATTTAAATTGTAACTAATTTTAGAGGAGCAGACTAGAAAATAATTCTTTCTTTAAGTTCTAATGTTACGTCCCATACTTATGCACATAACTTTTTTTACTAACAATTTCTACACTCTTATTTTTTACACATCACTTAACGTATATATTTCATAAATCATTTAACTCAATCTTTTATTTTCTTTCATAGATTTAGGAATTCACCGGCTTTTGATCGTTTTTACAATTATAAAATTAATCAGTGGCATAACGGGAAAGTGTCCGCAGTCTAAAGCCATACTTCCGTGCAGATGTATATCTTATGTCAATTAAATTTCGTGCTATAATTTAGAGCGTAACACCGATTTACGGCAAATATTTATCAATTTAAGAGAGAGCTTACGTGTGGCCGAAAAATTAATAATTTA
>JAQIVF010002376.1:0-11178 GCA_034698365.1 Steganacarus magnus | reverse complement strand
TTTCTTAACTTAAAAATATTGTTTAGAAAAATAAATTAATACAAAAAACTTTTTAAATCTAACAATATAATTCTAACAACTAATTTAACTAAAAATATTTTTATTTTTCAGACAAAAAAGCCTCCTATCTTAAAATTTTTTTACAAAAAAAGCCTCCTATCATAAAATTTTTTCACCAAAAAAAGCCTCCTATCTTGAAATTTTTTCACCAAAAAAACCTCCTGTCTACATCCAGACGGACGGATAGCCCAAATCCAATAGCTCATTGATAAAATCAAAGTGAGCTAAAAATCTAATAAACTTGAAAATTTATCGATAAATTAATAAACTTCAAAACTATTCTATTTTTAAAAATAAACAATTAACAATACCAGAACATTTATAATAGAACTCACTATCTTAGATGACTTAAATTAGTATTGTTAGAATAGAGTAAAAAGCATTTTAATCATTGTTATTTTAGTACATATTAATATTCGACTATTCAGACTAAGTTGTAACTTGTATGTTATAAAGTATAAAGATATAGCAAGCAAGTGATAGACTTCTTTGACTTAGGAAGAGTGCGAACAGACAGACAGATATTGTCAAATCCATAAGCTCGCTCTCTATGTAGATAGTGAGCTAAAAAAATTAATAAATTTGTTTCAATATAAAATCAGGTGAAATAGTTTGAGAACCTAAATAAATAATTAAATTATTAAAAATTTAAAAATTATAGGCGAAAGGAATGGGATGTAAATTAGCTCACATTCACTGCGCTTAATGATCTCTCGCTTGTGTGTCACGAATAGCAAAAAATTGTAATTTTAATAAATTTTCTGATTTTGTGCACATTTATGTTTTGCGTAAATTTAGCCGATTATGTGGATGTAAATAAAATTTACATAAGAATAGAAGAACAATTTAAAAATTTCCAAAAATAAATAAATATTTATTAAATTGCTATTTATCTATAATAACTTTTATAAATTACTAAACAGAAAATGTAAACAATATTATTTGGAGACCTGCCAAACAGATAAAGAAATATAGAAAAAATAGATTGCGATGAACGCGGCTGCAGAAGCTTTCGCATAGAGCGACGGTCCACCCAATTCTGCGTTACCAAATCTTCTCATGTTTCTTCTCATCAAAAGTAATGCAATAGATATTATTGATAATATAGTAAATAAACCAACACTAAAACCAAGATTTTCGGAGTCAACTTTGAATTGAGTTTGATTAGAGGCATGATATATAGAAGCAATAAGCCATGGCAGACCTAACCCAAGGAAAACATTAAAAGCATTACTTCCAGTTATATTTCCGATCGCATTATCAGCATATTGTTCTTTGCGCGCCGCAGTTCTAGAGGCCACCAAATCAGGTAAAGAAGTGCCTAAAGCGACAAAAGTTATGGCAGTGGCGTGATCTTTAAGTCCAATTAAGCCACCAAAATATGAAGCTAAGTCTCCCATAATTGTTGTCTGTATTCCAATTACTGTAAGGGATGAGAAAAAAGTGAGCCATCCTCCACATAATTTAATGGGCGGAAGCATTGCGAAAACTACTTTCCAATTAAAACTTATAAAATGTAAAAAATAAGTTCGATATATGTGCTGATTATCAATGTTAATATCACTGGTATCAAAATGGAAAGCATCTTTTATTTGTTCAAACCATTGTTCGCGATTCAGTTGAAACGTATTTTTACTGTAATCAAGTTTTGACATAATCTTTTTCATGGTTTGATCATAATTTTGGTCATTGGTAACGGTAATCATAATTCGATTAAGTTTGCCAATTGATGCTCCATTAGTAGCATCAAACAACACGATTTCGAAATAGCAGTCATCTCTATTTTCCATGTGATTAACTAACGGTATTTCAATGTTTTGTTTTGTATTTCCTTGTATAAAAATAAGCTCTCCTTCTCCTCCATAAAAGTGATTTCCATTCTTCGCGCTTGCGTCTATAGTTTTCCATTTAACTTGAATGTCTCGATCAGAACCTTGACATCTTATAACAGGAACAGTAACTTTATTATCGGCCTTTGAAACAACAATCATGCGAACAACAAACTCAAGCATTCCTGGCTCGTAATTATCGATTATAGTGATTTGCATAATACTATTGTCTCCTTTAGTAATATTTAAGCTACTCTTAAGCAAATTTAATTTTACCAAAAACATTCGATTTGGCGTCCAACCATTGTTTTCAAGAATTTTAACTCTAATAATTTTGGATGTCTGTTGCGAATCGAAACGAATAATCTGCTTGATGGCAATAAAGTCACGATTAGCGACTGCTGTTCGGTCTAAAGTCTCGACTTCGCAATCAAAACATTTATCTAAGTTTCCAAATCGATCCACACTTATATCGATATGTCTAGCATTTTCTAAAACAGTTGCTGTTTGCGATCTAAATTCAATTATTGAGTCAATACTGTCACCATATTTTGTTTGTGCTAAACTTTTAATTGTTTTGTCTCTCATTAACTGTTTATTAATTTCAATTAAACTGTTTGCGTTTTCTTCAAAAATATTTTTTTCATTCAAATTAGTAATATTTTCTTCAAAAATGCGATAAACACTTCTCAATCGATCATTTAATTGTGGTATTGGAGAACTACTAGCTGTAAACAATAACTTATTTAGTTTTAATACTATTATCCATACGTGTTAAGTATTAGTAGTTTAATAATAGAAAGGTAATATGTTTTTTAAAATATTACCTGAAAGCAAACGAATTGCTTGAATTCTATAAAACAAAGAAGAATGTTTCTGATGATTAAATATATAAACTTTGGCCAATTGTTCACATTCTTCAATACTTAGAGTAGAATCAATTTTTTGCACTTCATTAATAAACTTTTCTAAACACTCTTTTGTAAGTTTATAGTTTGAAAATAAATTTTCACCTAAAATAAAGATTATGTGTTAAGAGATTTTTCGCCAACAAAAAGAAGTAAATTGGATTCATAACTGTTATTGTAAAAGAAAAATGTCTATTTTTATAAATATACTATAAATTAATTCATTAATTTTTAGCTTTTATGCTACTTATATTTGTTTATTGCGTACATGCACGTCATAAGCAGCATCCGGATAATATGCACAAAAAAACCGAGCAAATATGCATGCATTTATGCACTAAAAAACTCAATTATATGCACGAAAAACACAATGAAAACATTAAAATACGGTACTTAACACTTATAAAGTTAGATTATAAGATGAATTTTCAAAATTTTTATTTCATATTCGTCAGTATTGCACTTAAATTAGTATAATTTGAAGACTTATTAATAATTAAATTAGTTTTAGCATTTTGTTTCACATACAAACTATTCAAGTTAAAGTAAACTAAAATTTTTGCCAATATATATGCAAAGTTTCGTACTTAATAAAAGTTCCCGTTTTATTATACCCATTTCATCTCAAGTGAGCAATAAAATAGTGCTCTGCTCTGCTTTTTGATTTTGACTCTTAAAAACAGCAAACAGAGAAATACTTGTATTTCAACTTTTACCTAGTTTTAAATCAGCGCTAACTTCGAAATTTAATTTGAAAATGGAACGTAGAGGGCAGTAAAGTAAAAAATTATAAATTTTTAAAAAATGCGCTTCGACATTAAACCTCAATACCCAATAGCATTAAAGACATGTCAAGGACACCCTAATTTTAATCCGTTATTCATAACTCATGCCTATGGTCTTTAGTAATATTTTCTAAGATTTGTTGTGCTAGTTTTCCCTATATTCTAAAAGAGTCAAAATCAAAAAGCAGAGCAGTGCTAATTAATGTCATAATTCACTCAAACTAGGAAAATAATGCATTTATTTTCAATAATTTCACAAAAACTTTGAAAATATGCACATATTTTCAAATTCTTTAAAATATGCATGCAAAGCCTAAAACCTAACTTTCATGAATTATGCATATTTTCTATGCATTTATGCATTTATCCGGATCCTGGTCATAAGTAAGTAAATAAACACTTATTCAGCTGTGATTGTCTTGACAAATTAATTTTATAAATATTTAATGGTCACAATTTTTGTATATTTTATAAAAAGAGATATTTACTCGGAGAAGATTTGCCATTAATTAAAATATTACCGAAATTTAACCATTTACTCTTCAAGAAAAAGTTTTTATCAGCTGCATAACCAATTAAAACTAATAATGGGAAAAACAGCACAGTAAATATAGATTCAACAATGTTTACGGAATCTGGTGTAAAGACACTCAAAACCATATATAACCAAACATAGGCAAACACATTGAAAAATGCTGACACCGCAAAAACCTATACAAAATTTATTTATATTTTAACTCTAATTTTATGTATTAGTTAATAATACCTTAATAGCATTAATACGTTTTGATTGATTTTTCACTGGAGAAATGATGCAAAACGCTGTAATTACAAACAAATTGAATGCTGCGGCACCAACTATAGCTCCCGGCCCTAAATCTCCGGCTTCGAAACTAAATAACATCAATAATTAATTAGATTAGGTTACTTTAAATTAACTTATTTGTTTATCTATTATTAGAGATAAACATTTTATTAACTTATAGGTTAACAGCTCAAGTTTATATTATGAATAGAGTCTCAAATTGATAGCATTTGCTATTTTTTTATTTTATAGTTTTTTTTATTTTACTTATAAATGCTATATAAGTATGAATTACCTAAAATTGAGAGGTTTTAGATATACTTATAAATGCTTTTTTTGTTATTTTGATGTAAATGCTATAAATGCTATTTACCTTATATGCTATTTTCCCTAAGATTAGAAAATTTCCGTTAAATTCCGATGAGTTTTCGGACTGTCACCAAATTTTTGAAAAATTAAAAGTTTTATTCCTATTCGGCCAATATTTTTTCACAAAATTTCACTAAAAGATTTTATTAATAAATACTAAAGTTCTATGTGTGCTTTAAAAATAATTTATAAGGAAGAAAAAATTCAAAAATGAGAAAATTTTTACAATTTTTAAAAAAATTATTGCTATTTTAATGCTATTTTGTCAATTTTTTGAAGCAATTAATAGCGCTATTTTTATGTCAATAAATGCTAGTTTTTTAGATTCTAATTATGAATAAAGAAAAGCTTAACAACAAAGTGTTTTTGACTAAAACATAAAAATTAACTGTACCTGTAGTTAAAAGCACAGATTCATAAGTTTTTAAGATAACTACTACTATGATAGTTTCTTATTATAAGTCTCTACAATAGTCAATGAGCAAAATATTCTTTGATAAAAAGACGAAAATTCGTTGCAAAATATTTTCTAATTTATAAATGTATTCTTTGAAAAATATATAAAAATCTTTAAGGATTCTTTGTCAAAAAACTAAGTTTATAGTTGAAAATCATTATAAAATGGTTGATTTGCGGATAAATTAATGACTAAAATGGTAAAATTATGAATAGCTTATATATTTAGTTTTATCAATTCAATATTTTTAAATAGGTAACGAAATTATACTGAAACTGTTTAATTTTTTGAAAATTATTTTAAAAAATAAAAATTTTAATTATTTAAGAAACTTCGCTGTTTTTCCCAAAGAATAATTCTATGAGAATAAAAAAATTCTTTGACTTTCTTTGCTCATAGAATATTTTACTTATTTTGCATATAGTTGTGGAGTAATATAGATATAAAAATTTAATAAACTTCTCTGTTTAGTGGGTTATGTCATAAACATAGTTACACAACATCTAAACCTCCGAGGGTTAGATTCTCAAAATTAAAAGGTAAAAAAACTCATCGGATTTAAACGCCAATTTCAATTCATATTCAAGATTTTTCTAGTGGAATTATCTTTACAAATTTTATAGGTGAGTGTCAATCCTTTTGTATGATCATCAAAACTTTGCTTTTTAGAGCAAAAAATCTAAATATTCAGTTTAAATGTTTTTTCTGAATATAAGTGTTTGAAACATAAAAGTTATTGATTTGAAGAAACTTTGTAAACATGATATTAGAAAAGTTCTTAATTTTGTTGTTGGCAATTTCAATTGTAAGTGCAATTATTGTTGTTTAAATAAAGTTTTTTGAATATTATAAACATGGTTCACTTATGAAAAATTTATAAATCTTTATTTAATTGATTATGATTACAAATTCACAATTGAGCTATTGATTAGATTGAACATTGAACTGATGGATTCTATTGTGAGGTCCATTTGGAAACCTAGTAATCTTTCCAATCTCGAAACAGGTTAATAAATGAGCGCGCATTACTTGTGGCCAATTAAAGAATAGTATTTGTGACGGTTCTTCGCCACAACATAGTGCTTCTGCGAAAGCGATTGCGAAGATTCCGCACTGATTGCTGTCTGTTTGTCTGGAAACGAGTGGCACTTCAACCTCAATATCATGACTGGTACCGCATAACTTATAAATCGCTTTATTAATTTTATCAGAGAAACTCTGATTAGCTGTGCACCGACTGTCATATATTCTAACTTTATTAGACTTTTCAACTGTCATATTTGACACTACAATCCAATGATCATTGTGTTCCTGAAGAATTTGCACGAATTTGGAGCCAGCCTTAATAGGTTCGAGTGAATTTAACTCATTTAAGCACACATTTTGAAGTCCATTTACGTGAGAGTATTGATGTTTGAGCATATATTGCGCCGCATTGATGATAGTATCATTGAGCCATTCATCTTTTGAATGGATAATACCTTTATCAGTTTGTGTTACCATGTATTCTCCATACTTTTTCCACATTTGTTGATTATAATCTTCGTTCTCAACCAAATCCATTTTTTTGTCAATTACTCTATTTCTTAGATTAAACTCTAAACAACTAGAAACGTCTTTATGCCAATTAGTGTCAAAAACACAATAACCACATGGATTTATTCTTCTTTCACGCAATAAATTAATTTTGGGTGGTCTTGGGACGGGTGGCCGACCTGGTCTTCTAACTTTATCATTCATTACTAATTAATTTTATAAAAAACAAGTCAATAGTTTTAATGTCAACTTCTTTTCTTCTGTTATATATTTTTTAAATTTGAACAATATTTTTTTAAACAATAAAGAAGAGAGTGTATGTGTGATGCAAATGTGTTGTGCATTATTAATTTTAACACTAATCACGGCTTTATTGTTAGGAGTGAGAACAAAATTTCTAAGTTTTGATTAAGTGTGTGCACATTAATGGCAAATTGCAAGAGAGAGCGAGCATAACACAGTTAGTTCATACTGTATTCAACTTTACAACCGATTTTACTTGTAATTTTTAACTTTCATTTTCAATAATAACAGAAAGAACGATTTGCTTCATTATAAATAGAGTCTCAAAAACTAGCATTTATTGACATAAAAATAGCGCTATTAATTGCTTCAAAAAATTGACAAAATAGCATTAAAATAGCAATAATTTTTTTAAAAATTGTAAAAATTTTCTCATTTTTGAATTTTTTCTTCCTTATAAATTATTTTTAAAGCACACATAGAACTTTAGTATTTATTAATAAAATCTTTTAGTGAAATTTTGTGGAAAAATATTGGCCGAATAGAAATAAAACTTTTTGGTGACAGTCCGAAAACTCATCGGAATTTAACGGAAATTTTCTAATATTAGGGAAAATAGCATTTATAGCATTTTACATCAAAATATGTAGCAAAAATAGAATTTATAAGTATATCTATAACCTCTCAATTTTATGTAATTCATACTTATATAGCATTTATAAGCTACCAAACTATAAAATAAAAATATAGCAAATGTTATCAATTTTAGACTCTAATTATAAATTATAATTAAATACTTCAAAAGAGTATTTACAGGTCGCTTCGCTTCGCATGGTTTTTCAGCCGTAAATTTATTTTTCTATCATTTATTATCATTCGTGATATAAAGTGTCGATATTAAATAATCACATTAAATCATTGGTTGATATGCGACTGACTGATCGTTTAATTACCGGTAGTATATAAATCAATTCAATGTTAAAATGCATCATTTTTAAAATCGCAAAATTTATTTGTTTTATTTATTAAGCTCTTTCTTTAAATTAATCTGAAACCATTTAATGATTTTCTATTAAAGCACACGTATGGTTTTATATAATTAAAGTAGAATTGTGTCACACATACAGTACGCATCTGCTCTTACAGTGTGTGAGTGTGTGCTCGAATGCTTGTGAAATCTATTTTCATTGTTGCAAACTCATTGCTTTCTATTATATTGCAAACAAATTATAAATCGTATCTAAATTAAGGGAAGCACAAGATAATAAAAACGAATATTCTCTTAAATTCAATTTTAATTAGATTTAGATTTGCTATGCTTCCCATTACTATTCCAATTCAGTGTATCATATCTGATCATCAATTATTAAATAGGGTTAACCTTTAAATATATTTTAGTTTATAACTGTAAGGTTTTGACTTTGACTTTAGCTTTAACTCGAAAATTTGATTATAAAATATACATAACATGGTTAACTTTTAACTCATTTTAATTGATTAAGATTTAATTCATAAATATATTGAATGCCAAACATTCTGATTGATTTGATTACTTACCCATTGCCTATAACTTCAATAGTAGCTAATAATATTTCAGGTGCAGACGCGCCCAATGCCATCAACGTTAAGTTAGCAATGGTTTTATTCCAAACGGCAACTTCGATCACATCAACACCTGTTCCGTCTGCGGATGGTTTGCGCAGTTTTCGCGTAGAACTCGTTATTCTTTCAATAGAGCACATAAAAATATCGGCATTGATTGCAATACCGATGAATATGTACAGCATTAATATAAATGAAATAATTGCTTGAACCAACCAGTTCTCGCATAATTTGTATAAAATTGGAATTAATAGTAGTTGAGAAAAAGTATCATTACATGTATTGCACGTTAAATTCATTGTAATCCATCAAACTATGATTTTAATCCATTACAATCAATCGGCTATAGTGCCACTGTGTTAGTGCTGTGTTAGTGCATTGTAGTGCTGTGTTAGTCTATGTTATTTTACATTATTCATGGTTATCAACACAACTGTTAATTATTTCATATAACAATAGAAGTAATGCAGATATTGATAATCAAATAACTAATCTTATTTATTGGATCACAACTGTTATCTTTATAATTGAAGTTCACAGCATGAAACTTAAACTAATTTATCTTTAATTGTCAAAAATCTATTATCGTTTATTATCTAAATAAGTGAAAACAGTAATCAAAAACAATTGAAATGATGTACGCGTGTGGCATAGTTTCAAATATATAACTTTCATTAATTGAACGCCAAATTGCAAATGTGTTATAATTTAAAGTTACAAATTATTGAGCATACAAACATTGGAAAATTTTGAAAAATTAAGGTCTAATAGAAGCATATTCTTGTCTAACATAAACATACCAAAAATCACGTCAATAAGTTACTCTTGTTAACAGCAATTGTAAAACAAATTTAGTAATTATTTGCAAGAAAAATCTCAAGGATTTGGCGGTTATAAGAGTAATACAGTATATGTATAATTACTAGAGACGTGATATTTTGTTAAAATGAATTAGGATTTTTTGTTGTTATTTTGTCAGAACAAATCAATTTTTTTGTTGAAACAAAAAATAGAGTTTTCTTAAAAAATTGGCATAAATTTTTGTGAAAATAACAAAAAAAAAGGATATTGAGAGCAATATTTATGATATACCAAAATTCAATAGTATGGAAAGCTTGTTTCTGTTTTTTCAAAATTTAAGTTTTTACTATTAAGCGATAAAAGTTGGCTTAAAATTTTAGAAAATTGCAAAAATTTTCTAATTTTTGTGGATTTTTTTTAGTTTAGTCCTTAATTTTGCCTGATTTTCTTTTTTATAGAAAAATTTTGTTAATAAAATTCATTTATTGAATATTTTGTTGTAAAAACGATTTTTTGCGAAATATTGTTGTTACAAGAAGATTTTGGATTTAACAAAATATCACATCTCTAATAATTACATTCGCTTCTATGGCTAATCACTGCGTTTTATTTGAAACAAGATCGAAACGGTCATAATATCTCAATTCCTATTAAAATTTTTGGAAATGCGGATATTATTTTATGGAATATAATTTTTAGTCGCTTGCTAACTTCGTTCGCTCGCTCCCCTCTTACTATAATTTTATTTTTTACTCTACTAGTTTTTAGCCCATGCTTTCGCATGGTTCTTCGGCTGTAATCTTTTTTAATTCACACAAATTATCACAAAAACTATCAAACAATCACTACTATATATACTCTAGAGATGAGAATTCAGGGTGAGCCTAAGACTTGACAAGAGTCTCTAGGCGGACAGACCTTTAGGCTTAGGCTGATAAAAAACGTTAGGCTTAGTCTTAGGCTCAGTCTATGGGTCAAAACCTTAGGCCGTCTATTTAGAATCTGTAAAAAATTAAATGTCGAATACAATTGAAATCAATAATAAATTTTGATGTTAAAATTTCTTCAGACAATTTAAAATTGAATGTATATTTCAATGTATGTATGAAATTACTGAAACATGAATTTTTTTAATTAATATTTTTCACAATATTTCTTTTTTTAGAAATTACGATATAGTGAACAACCTAGAGGTTAGGCGGCCTATTATATTGTTGTAACCCTAACGTCACACCTTATATTTATAGCTCTAATTTCATAAATGTTATGTAATTGACTTGTATTAATAGCAGCGCAGCATATATCCTATTGCTAAACTACAGGGGTTACAAAAAATCGAATGGATCAGTTTTGATCAAGTTTATTTAATATAAAATTAAAACATTTAATTATATATACTATTTAATATTGAAACTTGCCATCTAATCATTAAGAAAAGATGGTTTTAAAATTTTTAATTTTAATTTTTTAAAAAATATTTAGGATTTTTCAAAAAGCCATTTTGAAAACGAGTTTTATTAGTTGTGTACTCGTAGTTAGGGTAACGCTCGCTAAGAAATTGTAGTGTTTATTATTTATTGTATTTATTTACATCTGAATTTTATTTTATGCTATTTATTTAAATATTAAAATAGATAGTTTATTATTGATTAGTGAAGTGAAATGTTCAAAAAAAGTGTATTTATAATTGTCAAAACTTAATTAACAGTAAAGGTGTTTATGGTCTGACTTTTCCGAAACCAAACCAATCTATAATTTTGGTTTTCTAATCCAAACCAAACCA
>JAQIVF010002375.1:0-11178 GCA_034698365.1 Steganacarus magnus | reverse complement strand
CTCTCGCTCCCTCTCTCTCTCTCTCCCTCCCTCTCCCTCCCTCTCCCTCTCTCGAAATACTTGACTCACTAACTCCAGACAATTAATCCAAAAAAACATGCCAAAGCTGATCATACTAAAGCTAAGGATAACATTCAAGTTACTAGTATTGTTAGGCAAATAATTGATTTTATGCTTTTTTAATTAATTTAAGAATTTATATTTTGATTTTTAATAATTTTATTTTTCAAATACCGGTAATTTCTTATTTAAACCATCACATTATACATTAATCTTTTATTTTCAGTAGTCTTTTAATCTTTTGCACTTTTCAATTGATGCTGTAAGTAAACAAGTTATGGTTTAAAAACTATTGGTTTCTGTTTAATTAATTTTCAATAAAATCATAGTTTAATCTGCTAATTTATTTTATAAATAAAATTTTATACACTATTTACTTTCAAACTGTAGCCGATCACCATCAATGATTACAGTTCTAAGGGATGCCTATACTGGCTATACGTGCATGTGATTACACATTATTCATGACACTAATATTACATTCACATTACATTTTCATAGAAATAATAAATTGATCCATTAATGAAATCAATTGAGTAATAAAATTGAGACTTCAGCGGTAGCTATAGTTTGGGCTTGAAAATTGTTATTTAAAATTTTTAACCATATTTTAACCTGTTATTGGATCGAGAGGAAACACTTTAACACTTTTCATTCATGCAAAGAGATTGCACATAAAATTTTAAATTGCTAGGGTTAATGGTTTAAACTAATGTCACACTTTGTTAAACTAATTTTATTTATAAGATAAACAGTATTTTTGCACAAAAATATTAAAAGTTTTATCTAAATAATAAGAATTATTATTATATTTCAAATTGAAAATAATATTACACAACCAGACTTATGCGACTTTGCAGTGACTTAAGTGATTAAAGTTTTTTAAGTTTTAGTATGATATAGCTTAGCAGACACTTGACGTCATCAATTGTAATGCGGTTTATTAAATGTTAAGACTTGATTCAATAAAAACATAAAAACTCAGTTTCCCACTTCTAATATGTAATAATATGATTAGAAAAAATGTCTAACAATGACTTAGATTAACTTTGAATTGCATTGATTGCCAGTTGAGTGAGAGTTGTATTGCTCGTGATGTAAATTTTTTGAATTTGATAAAATTTGTTAGGTTTTGGATCATACAGTAGTTATCAAATTATTGTAAAAAACAAGTAAATAAAAAAATTGATGAATTTAATATTGAATACATTGTCGATTAAAAAATAGGATCGAATCGAAATTAATGAACGAAAACGGGTGTAAGTATCAATCTTTAATACAATTAATAAATGTAAAATAAGTTTGAGAGAAATATGAATTTAATTACATAGTAATTTTTTAACACTATAAGCCTTCATAAAATTGCTTGATTTAAAATAGATAAGAATACTGATATAAGTATATATTGATGACGTATAGGCACAAATTATATAACTAAATACGCAACTAACAGTAGTTCCCGTATTTTTCATATACTGCAAGCTCTATGAAGTTGAAGCTAAGTATCAATTATGAAATGGATAATAGATTAACTTATGGTTCCCGTTTGGCAATTGTGCAACAAATATACAATAAATGTTTTGAACAATTGGCCCAAAGTAAGCAGTTGGCCACAACCCACAGCTCACTCTTCTTTCGCACCTCTCATCCTAACTCTCACTCTCACACACTCGAAGTCCCTCTCATCCATCCATTTCTCACTCTCTCTCTTACACTAATATGAATACTGCATATACGTATACAGTTATACTAAATATACTAAATATAATATACATTATTAATATAAAGTTAAATGATGAATAAACACCACAATTGGTCTACCAATAGTAAAGTCGCGTGGGATCCAATTTATTTCATAAGCATTTTTTCGCGATTATCCACTTGTTGTATGAGCCCATCGGTAGTTACATATCTCTCGATTTTATGCTAAACTCTCTCATTCTCTGTACCGCTGTATACAATATATAGTTTATTAGTAACTATTAAATTATCCAAAACGTTAAACGCGTGAAAAAAGTATATAGACTTTATTAAATGGGTAAGTGATTAAATAACTGTTAATATAGCAGCGAATTTTATATTGCAATTAATTTTGTTTAGTTAAAAATTAATCTAATTAATTAATAACCACCAATTTTTTGACACAAATAATGCGTTAAATTAAATGATGACTCGATTTTGTTAACAAAATTTGATGAGTAATAATCAATTAGATTTCCTCTATTATTAATGCTTATTTCCACTTATATAAATAATAATAAGGAAAAATTATAATTGAAATTAAGTTATATACTGATAATCATAATAATAATTTTTATTAAATAATGGCTTATAACTCTTATCGCCTCAGAATGAGAAGTTGTATAAACTATTATTTCACTTATCATTTCAGTTTAGTGCTAAGACTCAAACGCATCAATACTCGCATAAATATTTAGCGATATTGTCTCACTACTATTTTTCTTATATTGACATAAGTTTTTCAAAAAATTATATAAACAATTTGGTTCACATTTGTGATATTATTATGTTTATAATTGTGAGTTTATATGATATCTATATAAATGATCTTTATTTTATACTTTTAGCTTATATTACTAAAGAAAAGTATTTATTCAATAACACAAAATTCAATATCCAATTCACTATTTAAAACTAATGTATGACTTAATTAATCCATTCAGTATTAGTTGGTGTAAATGTCATAAGTTTTACAGTGAGTACTTACTAGCACTACTAGTTGTTATTTATTCTTAAACTCAACTGTCAATATCGGCCAAAAGTTTTCGCTTATAGTGTTAAAACTTTACGCGCTATTATTGTTTTTAAGCTTAAGGATATAACAAACAAAAAAAAATCAGCGGATATAGTGTGTCTTGCGAATGATACCATCCACTGAAATGTTCGATTTTTATTTGAACGTGTTTTAGCGTCTCTACAGTACAAGAATGAGCACCAAACGCCCGCCGATGTGCTATCGGAGTCACAAATCCATCATCAAATCGAAACGCTATCGAATATCACGTGCAGTCCAAACAGCAGTATTACAACAATGCCGCCGTACTATCAGCAGTCACAGTCACTGATACCATTGCAGCAAACAACGACGTCGTTCTACACGCCAGCCATTTCTTCGGGCGCCACCACATCGATGTTGCATCGCCTCGAACCGAGTCCACCAACTTTGCCAAATGTATCCACTTTTTATTCGCGCGATTTTATGTACGGAATAAATGGTACGAAATAACAAAAATAATAATATAAATACCTAAATGCTATATAAGACAAAAATGTTTTTTTTTTCTAATAAAAAATAATTAAAATTGAAACGCATCGCAACAGATGTCCATATGACTAAAAAAATTATATGCCAACAGATCTTTGTGTGGTCACTCTTGCATGGACTATGTCTACGGACCTATCATTATTAGTTATATTGCATGTCATTTATTATAGTAAATGTTAAGTGATGTGTGAATCATTAGCATACTGTATATTACAATTGCCATTATTATCACCACTTTTGAAAGCAGATGCCGCCAATAAATTGCAAAAGCGTACATCAATCGCTATTATGGACAATAATAGCAAATCACAACAGTCGTCGTCATTTAGTTCTGCCACAACTACTGCCACAAATGGATCGAATAAAAGTGCCAGCAATTCAAACGCATCCAAGAAAAAGAAAACGAGGTTTGATTTTTTTTGTCTTCATTTTGATTGTTTTATTAAGTGGTTTTTGTTTTGTTATGTTTTTTTTAAAAAATTCTTTTGAGTTTAAATTTTTGTTAATTAGTTTTTTTTGCATAAGTTTAGTTTTGTATTATTAAAGTATTATTTTTGTTCAGTTTTGTTTCGGTTTTACAGTATTGCGAGTTTCATTACGAATGACATCTAATTTTTTTGTTAAGTGTTTATTTTTGATAATTATAAAAAATTTTCATTTTATAATTTTATTTATTTAGGTTTTTTTAATAAGTATAATTTTATTTATGTTCAATTGTTTTTTTTATTTTGAATCATTATTTTAATTTTTGAATTAAGTTTTTTATATGTTGAAAATTCGTATAATTTTGTAAAATATTCACAAATTTGTTTTTGCATCGAAAATTTTTTATGTTTAAAATACCAAGTGATCCAGATATGCAAAGTTCATAATTTATAGTTGCCTAAAAAATTTATATATATATATAAACATATATATATAAACGGCAACTATTACTTGGCGAACAGATGGATCACTTGGTATTTTGCATGCACACAGAACCACGTTTACTTCATACCAGTTGGAAGAGTTAGAGCGAGCGTTTCAACGCGCACCTTATCCTGACGTATTCGCCAGAGAAGAGCTCGCGCTCAGACTTAATTTGAGCGAATCTAGGGTTCAAGTGTGGTTTCAGGTACTTTCTTCTAGCCGGTTAAAGTAAAAAATTTTTAAATTCAATAATATAAAATGATTCAGAACCGTCGGGCAAAGTGGCGTAAGCGAGAGCCGCCAAGAAAATCATTTCTTCATCCAACTCCGGGCGCGGCATCCAATTTAGCGTCACTAACGAAGACACTTACCAGTAATATCAATACCGTTGCGGCGCATAATAATGGTAACACTATGCCTCTGCAATCGTCCTCATCTGTCTTATCGAATTCGTTTGACTCGAATTGGTCCGGTTTTACTGGTTACGATTTTAACACATTTTCCTCGACTGTCAATCCGATGAACACGTGCAGCTTTTATAATACTGGGTACTCTATTGAAAATTGTTTGTGCTAAAAACACCTTAGATTTTAAATATATTTTATAATGTTTTTCCTTAGTTTTAAAATTTTTTCGTTTCTATCTTTTCTTTAAATCTTTTTTATCTTTTAAGCTAAACTGTAGCCTAAATTTTTTAATATTCGATGTTAAGTAGATTTTTTTGTATGTGTAAAACTATTTTATATACATATTTGAATGAATAGCAAAAATTAAAATAAAACTATTATATCCTTCGAAAGTCCATTACTGCCGAATCAGAATCAACAGCCAGTAGATAACGCGAGTGTCGCTAATATGAACGCATTGAGATTTCTGGGGAGCGCTAGTTATGAAGACTCACTGCAGAGAAAAGCATCGGAAATCGAGAGCGCAGAAGAAGCGAATATTGACGTGGAATCGACGTGCGGCTCACAAACCGATAGCTCCGCGAGTGTTAGAGATAAAAGTAGTTTTCAATCTCTAGATTTCTTTTCGTAAACAAATATTTTAATATTATTATTATTATTACGTCTAATAATAAAATGCATATTATGTCGTATGCTTAAAATAAAATGTATAAATATGTAAAATATAGGTTTAATCAAATAACTTTATAACACAATATAAGTTAATCTCTAGTCTTTAAAAAACATATAAAGCGAATGATTTATCAAAAGTAAATTATGAGCAATATTTTATATGAATGACATTTCACCAAACGTGCCTCCAATTGTAAATTGAGCTCATTTATGAATCTATTAATTCATTGATTTGAGCTATTCTTGTTTATTAATTACGATCCGATATTAATATTTTTAATTATTTTTCGAGTGTTCAGTTCTTTGCGTGAACTGTATAATTAATCTCGTCTCTCGAATCTGAGCCTCTCTGCCAGAATTTCGATTCTCGAAATTAAAAAAAAAATCTTTTAGTCGTTTTTCCTGATTATAACTTAACTAATGGTACTAATAATGTCTATTTTTATTTCTGTTTTCTGCTTGAAGATAAAGTGTAAATTTAAACAGCAATGGACAGAACAGTACTATTATGACAGGACTTTGATTCTTCCAACTCTTATCTGAACCCTCTATTCAAAATCTCATTTTCAGGATTTATAAATTTTTGTTATTAATAGTATAATCCAAATTTATTATTGTTTATTTAATTACAACGCGGTATTTAAATTTTCAACACATACTTGTTTAAACATTGTTTTTATTTTTCAAAGCATATATTTATACAATAATTTAAATATTAAACGCATAACTTTATATATCGTAAGTATATATCTATCTAGAGCTTAAATTTTGGTTAAATACTTAAATCTTTTAATATAAATTTTAATGAAATTTTTTAAACAATAAACAAAAAAATCATTTGAATCACAAAATAAAATTAATAATTTGGTCTCCTTTTTCTATGGTCTTCTTTTTTTGACGTGTCTTCCCATCACAGTAATCATCGATTTGCAAGAAGTGATGAGAATGACGACCATAACAGTGGCCAATACTATCACTTTTATGATCTGAAAATTATGCATTCTTTCTTCCTTCTCTTTGATGCTATTATCCTCAACCAACGAATAATTAGACACACTATTATTATTATTATTAGGTTCAATAAAACTGAACGAGTCGTTATCCGACGAAAACATGATACCAACGAGTGATTAATCACTATTTAACTCGCGATTATTTATATTTTGAGTTGAATTATTTCTTAAATCTGGAAAACTTTAAAATTTTCGCTTTGATAATTCAATTAAACTTCTCTCTCTCTCTCTAAAATTTTCGGTCATTTATTATTCGTATGATTTAACGTTTGAAACGTTTGGTAAACACACGCTTCACTAATCATACTCTGCTGAACAGCACATCAAACAAGCAAATGGTTTACGTTTATGCGTGTTTTCTTAAAGTATTGTATATTTTTGGAATCTCTAAAACCATATTAAATACAATGCAGCGAAGAATAATAATAAATTTGTGCACCGATTTTTCTCTGAAATCATATTGAACGTCAAACTGAATTTTCAGTGTTTTGTTTGGCAAAATGTAGCGCAACGCCAAAATTTTAAACTGATCGCAGCCTTAAGTTTTGTATAAACACCGCTAACAAACAGATTTGCCAAAATGTGTCAATTATGTGCGCAGCATTTTTGATTTTAAATTTGCATCTCATTTGCCACCAATATATCCAATTTTAACTTTATTTATGGTGTATTTTATAAGTCAGAGAAAAGAGCGCAACAGAATAAAATAAAATTTTCCGTTTAAACTATACTATAATTAAAAGTATTTTTGCTAATACATCAAAATTAGCATACCATACCTAAACAAGACCTGAACATTCATAATTGGACTAACTTTTTTATTGATCTTAAATAACTTTTGATATATTATAATACTTAAAAATTAAGATATAATATGGAAGTTACAAATTTCTTTGGCTTAAGAGGATTGCAGATATTAAAGGCAGGAAGACAGTGTCAAATCCATTTCTCTTATTTTCTGTTACCACAATGATAGATAGGCGAATAGATATTGTCAAATCCATGAGCTCGACTTCTCTGGCTAGAAATTGAGTTAAAAAATAAAATTATGGCAAATTGACAAAACCCATTGCGTTGATGTATTATTTATTTAAGTATTTACTCTGTCATTGCAGCATAAAACTAACATATTCTGCGTTATATCGTTTAGTTAATCATTTATTAGTTTTACACTATTTTTATCTCATTCATTCGTCAGTTGCTTTAATCGTTAAAAATAATGAGAATCAAGTACTAGACGTTGCCAATCAGATGATTAATTTGCTTTCAGTTAATTAAAAATATTTTATTAGAATTTTAATAATAAGAGATAAAACATTTACAGAATTTTATATTAAATGTTAACACAATAAAATTAGTTCAATCAGGACTCCGAGAATTTGAAGGACTAACAGGACCATAATTAGTACTGCCCGGTGATATTGGACTCTTATTATTTTCAATGTCGAAACCGCGCTTTGATGAATCTTTTGATGAACTTTTTGACGAATGTTTTGATGAATGTTTTGGTGAACTTTTTGATGAATGTTTTGAAGAACTCTTTGAAGCACTTCTACTTTTCATATCACTACTTATTTTACTGCCTGATTTTGATTGTTTGGATGGCGATTGTGTACCGAGTGATGTAGACATTGTTGAGAATTCGCCAGGAGATGACATTGAAGACGATTTCGATTTAACACTCGGCGCTTGTGATTCTGATTTATATTTCGATTGCTTTTCCGGTGAGTCGGCGTGAATATTCAATAGTGATGTCAATCTTTCGTCAAAGTTCGACGCGTGTCTCAAACTCACTTTAGATATCGATTTCGGTGATTTATCTAAATTGCTGGATGGGCTCGAAGATAACTGTGTTTTATGTGAGTTAGCGGATCCAACCGCACCGACACCCGAACTTCTAGTTGTACTCACTGCTGGGGAAGACGTGGAGGAACGCGTTGATGGCGAGGATATTGTTGGAGACGATGAGCTCGAAGATCGAGAGGATGCCGATGAACTTTTGTGTGATGAACTCTTATGTGATGAACCTTTATGTGATGATCTTCTGTCACTAACTGGAGAAGAAACTGGACTTTTATGTGATGATCTCCTGTCACTAACTGGAGAAGAAACTGGAGACGAAGGTGAGGCTGACGACTGTTTTGGTGACGATTCTATTGCAGACGATTTTGTCTGTGAATGTGGTTTTGATTCTATTGCAGACGATTTTGATTTTGTCGGTGAATGTGATTGTGATTGCGGTGATTCATCTTTTGGTGATTCTGTAACTGATCCAAAATAAGTGCCATCAGCCGAATTAATTTTAGAGCTATCGAATTGATCGATATTTGATGCAGAATTGGTTGAACCAGCATTCGATTTTGATTTTGTTGAACCGGTATTTGATTTTGATTTTGTCGATAATTTCGGTGGAGAACTAAGTTTTGAACTAAGTTTTGATTTACTCGCCGATGACTTTGCTTTCGATGATTGCTTACTATCCAAAGCCGATTCGGCAGCACTTGATTTTTGCGAAGCGCTTTGCGCTGAACTTTCAGCGACAGACTCGGTCTCTTCTGTCTCTTGTTTTTTATTTCCACAGTCGCAAAGATTTCCCATTTGTTTAATTATTTTTAATGATAACAAAAACTTATGAATAATAGTTAGTGTCAAATATATTAATAGATAATGCAAACAAACTGAGTTAATGTTTGTTGAATGCAACGTTACGTAAATTAAAGATAGCGGTAATTTATAAGTTTAACTTTAAATTCAATTTAATGACGTTATTTTACTAAACTTAATTAGTACTTTAGTTATCGCGCGCGTAAGAGCAATGTTTGTAACAATGATTCCGCTGCTAATTGTTGTGAGAGTGTAATCTATGCAAACCCCGAGCAAACATAAAAACATTCATGAATCAGCAATATTGTTATTGGACATAATATTTGTTATAGAAGTTGGGGTTGTTGTCTATTTTAAGGGCCGTATTGTTGTAAAAAATTAATATACAGTATCTACGCCTTAACAATGAATTTATTTACTGATAAAGCGCGCCTAAAAGCCCCGTAAACTTACCTAAAAACTAAGAATAAATAAAAAATTCACAACAATACGGCCCTTAAAATAGACAACATCCGAAGTTGGCTCTAGGAATACATCGCAGACATATTAACTGATCCATGCCTTACCAGTTAAATATCAATTTATTTTTTCCTAAATTTCTGTCAAAGTTTGTTAAAATTTGAGAATAAAAATAAATTTACTTAAATGATTCTTTTTTTATTATTATTTAAATTCGTTCCTATAAATGAAATGATTTTAGCCATTACTTCAGTCTCTACTATTTCGGAAGAATAACTTCCCAATTTCTTAAGATTATTTGATCACTTAATAATTTGTTCTTATTCTTTGCGAATGTTTCGCAAGTAAGTTAGTTTGTACCCGCATAAACATAATTCAAGCGTATTTACACAAATCATGATCTCGTATGAACGTTTGACATTTTTAATCTTATAGTTCTAGTATCACTGCTGTCGAGCATAATAAACTATATTTCATCAATTTTTCAATGCTGGCACACTTAACTAACAAAAAATATAAAAAAGATTTGAGTTACAAAGTCCAGATAGAAAACTAATTTATCCCTAATGGGAACTACTATTAAGAATCGCATTGGAAAAAGCAAGAAAAAGTGTTGGACTGCATCGCAATTGTCGTCGCAACGAATATATTGAAGAGTGCGTTATAAAAAGAATTGTAAATAAGGAAAATGAAAAAAAATCAATAGACACCGATTCACACATACTATGTTTAAAGTGTGTGCAACTAAGCTAACATCAACTCTAAAAAGAATGCGGAATTTATTTGTAAGCATATCGTGATTATAGTAAAGCTGGAAGTTATATATATGTTTAAGAATTTAGTTCAATCGTAATGAAAAAATACCTGCTGTTCGTTTCACTATTATGTTTCTTCTTAAAAGTAACAAATGATTGCGAGCTTTGTTATTGTGAAACTCAATTCTAAGCCCTTATTATTACGTGATTTACTACTAGATGTATCACAAATAATAGATTTTCGGAGACTAAACTTGTTTTCCGTCTTTTGATCAAATATTCGTCGTCGAAAATAATTTTTGTATTTAGAATTAGAATACTTTAATCTGTTAGAAAAATTTAAACATCTAAAACTATGAATTAAAATCATATTTCTTAATACTTGCGCCAAACCTATTATTAGAGATCGAAAATCAGTAGCATTTGCTACTTTTTTATTTCATAAATTAGAAACATATAATTGTGGTAAATGCACGAAATGTATGACAATGAATGATACGTTTTATGCATGTTTTATGTTTTATAAATGCTATTTTCTTGTTATTTTTAATTTTAAATGCTAGAATGCTATTTTTGCTATCTTAGGTGCAATTTTCCAGAAAATTTATTTAATAAATGCTATTTATCGTTAAATTCCTATGAGTTTTTTCCTAAATTTATGAAAAATCAAAGGCTTATTGTCGTAAAATTTTTGATTAAATATCGAAAAAATTTTTTAACAGATACTATAATTCTAAATTGTATAGTTATACGTAGAAGCACGTAGAAAAAAATCATATAAGATTAAAGATAAAGAATTTTTTTTATCAAATATTTAATTTTTACATTAAATAATTGAAATAATAAATGCTATTTTGGTACATTTTTTGAGAGAATTTCTAGCGCTATTTTGATATCTAATATCTACGCTACCTCTTTCGATCTCCAACTATTATATACTGTAGTTGTGTATACTATACTAGAAATTTTATCAATTTTCAATTACGTTGGCGTTTACAGTATATTTGTAGCAC
>JAQIVF010002374.1:0-11178 GCA_034698365.1 Steganacarus magnus | reverse complement strand
GCCAACAAACAGAATAACATATTTTAGCCACATTTGGTATCCGAGAAAGTTGACATCGAACACAACAAAGCTACTGCTTGGTCTCACAAAATTCGCTTTTGAGGCTTTCCTCGTGAATTGCTCTTAACTTATCCGTGAATGGGTCGCATTAATATTGTTGTACTAGTAATATTAATTTTGATGCTAATGGTAAACATAGAAAAATGATCGAAAGGGTTGATGCGCTCGAAGCCTTGCACGCGAGAACAATAGTAGCCATTCATGGTGTGGTAATAAAACGCGTTTATTATCACGAAATGTTTTCCAGTTTATGTCTAAACTTATTTACTTTTAGAGCGTTGTCAGCATACTTATAAACCATAAAATTGCTTCAAACATTACTGCAACTTAATGCGATGTTAAATACTACTCAAACATAGAATGCCTGAATCGGAGGTAAAAATATTTGTTTTGAAAAAGTTTTATTATTTTCACTCCGAAGCACCACTTTTGTTTAAGTTGTTACAAGTTTTTATATCATTTAAATATTATTACTTTTTTATCAACATGTGATTGACAGCTGACTAACATAAATAAATTAAATAAGGCATAACTGAAGTGCAAAGAGATGAGAGAGAGAGAGATGAGAGAGAGAGAGATGAGAGAGAGAGAGAGAGAGAGAGAGAGAGAGAGACGAGTCGCTAAGTTCTAAGTAATACAAAGTATTACATAGAAAATTATGCAAGTTTTAACATTTTGCGCGATGAGATCTGTTTTCAATAAAAGAAAGCATTAACCAGTTATACAGTTAAAAACATGTGCTCGCTATTTATAAATGCAGTCAAAAACGATTAAAACTTTTTTCAGTTAAAGAAATACAGAGTATACTTACGAGTTAGCAAAAAGTGCTTTTATTGTTATGGTCTACAATAAATTCTCAAGATTTAAAAGTTAGTTGTAATTGTGAAATACACAAACACGTAACAATTATTGTAAATTTACAATTAGTAATAAATTTTGATTGTAAATTAGAATAAGTGCCTAAAAATATCAAAAACAATAAGTTTAGTCGCTATACTCTAAAATCAACTGAGACTAACGATTCAGACATATAAGTTCAAGATTACATGCGATGACTGAGAGAGAAGCGCATTCACTTCAAACGAAATTAGTATTTCGAGGAAATATTCATTATGATATGTGATCAGAGCAACATTTAAAAACTCAGGCCTCGTATGGATGCAAATGATGCGAAACAATGCGAATTATGCGTTCCCGCAAGAATCGATTCCCTATTTTCGGTTCGAAAACTAGTTTTGCTAACTTTGTAAGTTATATGTCTATAAATCATGCGATGCTATTAATATAAGCAATGGAGTTACTGAACACAAATTTATGATTATGATGTTTTAGCATGTATTAAGACCTGTGCGCACAGAATATATATATATATATATAATAAAATAAAATAAGGAAATATAAGAAATTTTCAGACAACCAATTAAGCGTAGACTAGAAAAGAACGAACTAACAAATAATAAGAGTAAAAATTTATTTTATAGTGCTTTTGTGTTCGCGTTTCAACGAGTTTTTTACTTAATCTATTTAGCGTGAAATTTGGAGAAATTGTTTAGGGTATATAAAAACATAAATTTTCACAAAAAATTGATACTTCAAAACGCGATTTATATAACTTTTAAAAATGTAGAATCGCTTTCTCAAACATTAAGATGAAAAATTACTGAGTTTAAAGTTTATTTGCCAGAAAAGTAAACAATTGTTTAAGCAGTCTTCTTTGCCTATTGTTGGCAATTTTTGTTTTGTCTATTAGTTTAAAAATTTAAAATTAATGATTGACTGATGGCAATAAACTGGAATTGAAAATAACAAACACTCTCTTCTGTGTTCATCATTTAATGTTATCGCGCTTCGAATCTTACGTAACAAACAAAAAACGAAAGCAAAGATAAGCTACAAAACAATATGCGTTTTGCATGTAATTTTTGCGCGACAAATAAGAAAGAAAGCGACTAAAAGTTTAGATTACGATCATAGGCATAACAATCGCAATCATGTGGTAAATCACAATCATTTCTATCTAGAAAATAGAGAGAAACAGTGTGAGAATAGAATCGTTTATGGCTGCACTTCATTGTTAATACTCAATGTGACCCGTGTTTACCAAATTAGACCCAAGAGACAATACATGTCATAAGTAATAATAGTGTGTTGCGTTCGAATTGATGCGAAATCGTGATAACTATAGTTCGGTTCGCGAAATCATTTTCCATCGCACAACGAATTACAGCTATATATTCAAAACGGGTATTCAAATTAACTCATCTTTCACTAAAAGTCTGATTTTATAATTGAAATATTATTATACAATGACGACAGAGAAAAAATATTACGCATTTTATTCATACTGTAAAGTTTTTTTCCTCAAAAAAGCGAATAATAATAGATAGATGATGATAGAGAATACATTAAAATAACAATTCAGTGTAAATGATGCATAAAATAATAGTTATGAACGATATTTGGAATGAAAAGTAGGCTAAAAATGATAGAAGTAAAATAATATGAAAGCAGCACTATTTTAGAGACAGGACATAATATCAAAAATGATAGGAAAAAATAACAAAAAAAGCATAAGAAAAGGAAAATATACAGTATATATAGAACATGAATATGATCGGCAACAATACAAGTAGTTTTGATACTTTTATGCTAGAAAAACACTCTTTTATGTGTGTGTTTTGAAAAGTATAGCGAAGAGCAAACAATATGACTCTTGTTGCGGGCTTGGGTTGACATGCATAATACTTGCGCTAACTATAATTAGCCCACATAGTGAGCCAAATGAGAGAGAGAGAGAGAGAGAGAGAGAGAGAGAGAGAGAGAGAGAGAGAGAGAGAGATTACGAGAAAAATAATTTTCCTATGAATATAATAGATCGCAAATGCACCTGTAAGTTATATGTATATGTATGTGTATGTGTGTATATGTATATATAAGTTATATCTTATGAGTTTATGTATATCATTGTACTGAACGCAGAAAAGCTTCATTCATATGTATGATGAGTACTTTTGTGAAAAATTTTTGAGAGTATTCGCTCGTCTCTATTGTGTTGAAATCTTTTGATGTGACCGATCCGGGCTCTCATTTTTACCACAATTATTATCTTTCTATTCTAGCGTATGTATGACAACATAAAAATAGAAAAACAAACGTGAAAACAGAGCGTACTTTAAGAGAGATATGTCGCGAACGTTATTTCCAATAATAATATTCTAAATCTATTAAAACTTGTGTTTTGCGGATTTAATAAAATACAATAATAACTTTCACCGAAAAACTTTTTTTCCAATTTGCTAAACAAAAATGTTATTTGAAAAAAGCTTTTTATAGAAATAAAACATGAATAGTCTAACATTTTCTAATTGTTATTGTGATATTTAATAGCGATAATAGATTGTATGTAAATATCGATATGAACACATACGTCGTATGCAGCAGTCATACTGAAACTATGTATGGCTTCATCATTCGCCGAAATATAAAGTAAAATAAAAGCAATGAGACTAGAGTTTAGGAATCTATTGTATCCGAGCGAGCATTACAATAGAATGCGTTGCTGCTAATACTAACAGTTATTCATTGAAAAAATATTCATATCATCATCAATGAGGTTTCACTCTTCACTGCTCTGTTTCTATTAGAATCGCTTGCGTTGGTTATGCTTAAAACGCCAACGCGTTTTGCATTCAATTTTTTGCAACACAAAGCTTTTAAAATTATAAATATATACTGCAAACGTGCCTATGGTTTAATAAGCGAGACTTTCAGTAAAATTTAATTTTTAAAAATAAAAAAAAGTTTTTTTCTGAAAAAATGTGGGCAATAAATTTTATTAAAACTCAATCAAAAGAGAGAGATTATCAATTAATTATCTATTATAAAATAATATCTAATTTAAAAGTATTTTTTTAAACTTTTTTTGATTGGCTATGCAAAACTCTTGAATCAAAAACTTAATTTTTTTGAAGGAGAAGAAGAGTAATGTCTTGACTCTAACCGAATGGAAAAGTTTCGATCTCATTTCTTTCTAAATGCGAAAAAAAACTAACGAAACATTTTCATTGAAAAAATACCATTTATTTATAGTGAATTATTACATGAAAATTTCTTTTATAAATAAGTTTTTGTTGAGCTAAATAAAAAAAACTCTGTTGACAATAAGCTAAGAACAAATTGCGACTTTTGTTGCATTGAGAGTTCAATCAAGTTTTTGCATTGACACAAAGATTTTGCGTGAGCACTGAGTTCTGCACAGTTTTGTCGAGTTTTTCAAATTATTCTTTCAAAACCATATTTTAAGAATAGATTTATAATAATTGTTTAAAGATAAATTAATTAAAGATAAATAAATATATATTTTCAATATAATTACTTTTGGAAGATGTGATGAGCACACAAATAGAAGGTTATACCACATAAGTCAAGTCAAAATGGTTCAAACAAACGCATAGAGAGTGAGAAGATTAGAAAAGTTTTAGGAGTTCGTCGCAAAAAAATAAGTAAATAGAAAAAATGCAATACAGTGTACAAAGTTGTATACAATACTAGAAAATAGAGTACTGTATGATACAAGTCACAAAAGGACGAACAGAAAGTATTTGATGAAGACGAACAATGGACAAACGATGGACAATAGCAAGAATGTAGAATAAAGCGAATGGAGGCGAGCCTAAACATTGCCAGAAATGCATTAGAAGCTAAAGCAAAGTAAAGTGCATGAGAGAGGCATACAGGGATAGAGGGATAGAGCCAGAGAGAGAGACAGAGAAACACTGAGAAGAAAAGAAACTGAATAAAAGTAGAAAAAGAGACGCACACACACATTGAGAGAGAAAAGAACGTAAGAAACTGTATTGAGAATGTGATGGCAATGGACAAAGTAAAGTTGGAACAAAGCCTGCATAGGAACAAGTGATGCTCAATACAATCTCCGGGGAGAGATGGGGGCACGAAAGGGGTTCAAATAAAGTCCGAATAGCATACTGTAACATCATTTTTCCCCTCATTCGCCATAACTTATATCTGTATACAATACTCGAATACTATAATACATCGACTACAGCACAATAACACGCTCTGCCAATGTTGACATTGTTTGTCATTGTTAGTTCTTGTCTCCGGGACGCAAAATTGATTATTGACCATTTGTCATACTCTTATTTGTGTCTTGTGCCGTACTTGTGCCGTACAACACTAACTCATCAACTCATCAAGTGTCATCGTGTCATCGTCTCATCGTCTCATCGTCAAATCAATTATTGATTTTCAAATCTATATAAAACGCATTAACACTCGCAATACGCAATTCGTAATCTAATTAAAAACAACTGTAATCACTAGTCAATTTGCATTTTACACTAAGCATCACAAAAGCAATCAAAATCTATGTTTAATGCAATAACAATAACAAGAAAAATGTAAAAAAAAATTAAACTTTAATTGTATCAACAAATACACAAAAGTCAAATCTGTCAGCTATAAACTATAAACTAAAAACTAAACAGCGCAGTATAAAAAAACCAAACACTAGATAAATAACAAAATAATAAACTTTTATCATTGAAGTCTATCTTTTTTACATTCTTACATATTCTATTAATACATATAGAATAGAATAATAGGAGCGACGCTTTAATATAATAATAATAGTGATAATAATAGCTGAGAAAATGTTAATGCAATTTACTATTGACACAAAAAAGAGAAGAGAATAATTATATATACATGTATTAGTGTTGTATTGTGTGTGTAGAGGGAGAAAAAAATAGTAGAAAGTTAAATAGACAACAAATATGCATTTTTTCCGAAAGCATTATCATATGTCACACCGCTATGCAAACAAGAATTAATATATCTTTATATACACGAAAATTATTATTATATTAGTAAAAATAAAATAATAAATACACGCACAGAAAAAAAGAGAACACTTGATAGCCGTCAGAATACAGAATACTAACTGAAAAAAGTATTCAATAATTTTTATGCCATTATTTTCGTATTCCTTTCTTTTGAGAGGCGAAAACACAAAAGATATATTCGTGTAACGTTAGCGCAGTACTGTATGGCAAATGCGATTCAATTGAGTAGTATTGACGTGCATTACAATATTGAATAATAATAATGCACCACAAAAAACGGAGAACTAATAACGACAGAAAACACTGTTTTGTCATAACATCAATGGATCAATGGTTAGAAAGAGATTTAACACCAATGATGGCATTTATGAACAGAACTCGTATAAAAAAATAGCAAAAAAATAATTGATCGAGTGTTGAGTAGATCGAGAGATAGAGCTGTGATAACATAAATAAAATACTATTACAATTAAAGAGTAGTCTGCGAAAAAAAAGTTTCGCAAACAAAACGCGCAACGATATATAAAAGAAAAGGTTACCGAAAAAAACTTCATGCAAATGCAAAACAAGTCAGAGAAGAATAATGCTGATGTAACACAATGAACATGCAGTGAACATGTACTGCACAGTGCTGTAACAGTACAGTGTATGACTATATTCTGCGTCGATGTTAATCATAATCAGTTAAGACTCTATTCAGACCAAAATAAAATACTAAATAAAGTTTCATGAATCACTTTGCTTGGGATTTTTTAGTGTAATTATTATTCTTTAGTATTGTAGTTAAATAAAAGGTATCAAAAAAGATTTTTTTTTGTTGAAAAACTAAGTGCGATTAAAAATAAATTATTTTTATTTCTATATTTGATTTCAATACGCGTTCATTCATCCGATAAACAGTTAGCACATTTAACATTTTATTTCACATAAAAATGGTTTACTGTTCTTTTTAATTACTCTATTTTTAAATTATTCTCGCAAATCTAAATTGTTAATTGTTTATAAATTATTTGTTCGCATTATGTAATAATCGTCAATTAAAAACGTTTAACACTCCACTCTACGCTAGATTTCTAAAATAATAAAAAAAAAGTTTAAACATTGTTTTTAATAGACTAATAGACAAATTTTCTGCATTTAAAGTAACGTAATTGAATATTTAAATATTCTAATAGCACTCAATTCAATACTTAATAATACTTAGAAAAAACAGGAGTGAACTAAAAATTAAATTTCACAACACATTCAATTGTAAATACCTTGTAAACAACAGTAAATATCCGTCAATATTGGGACACAAATCAAAATTAAAACGATATATAAATGCATAAATCAGATTTAGTGGCGAAAATTGTCTTCACTAACATATAATTTAAATAATAAAATTTAAATATAGAACTCTTGAAACACTGTACGCATAAAAAACATTTTTGGAAATCAGTTCTCGAAATCGTTTTCTTATAACTGATTATTTTCGAGTACAATTGGTTGTGTAGCGGCACTGATGTGTAGCACAAGAATAGCTATTTAAACAGTAAAAACACAATTGTCAAATATTTGACGTTTGAAAAACAACAAAAAAAAACGGCGATCACGTAGCATATCATTGCAGATATGAACCCAATAATAATATGTGATCAGCCAAATATTCGGAATAAGACAATTTAGTGGTGACTAAGCAAATGCCAAAATAAAACTAACTATTATTGCGCAACACTTTTTTAAATGATGGATAAGAAAAAACTTGAGAATAGCTTTAAATTTAAATTAAGCTATAAAATCTATAATTATATCAAACATATATTTAATATAATAAAAAGCCATATATTTATAACCAATATTTTTTTAATGTTTTTAGTGTTTTTAATATTATTTAAAAATATGTATATAAGTTAATATTATTTTACCGAAACTGTTTATTTAATTATATCCTAATGTGTTGCTGTAAAAAACTACGCTGCGATACAAACTAAAAATAAAGAAAAATTTTTCGCTGCATATGATGTGCCGATTCTTGGATGATAAATGTTATTAAATTTTAAATGCGCCTAATAATAAATTTAAATCTCTGAAGTGTAAATAATGTGCAAATGTATGTTTAATTTAAATATAATAATAAAAAATTTATTAAAGACATACCTTTAGGCGCAGCTCCGCTCCGAACGCATAATAACTTAAAGCATCACTGAAAATGAGAAACAACTGATTAAATAATTGATTACAGGTTGCATTGTTTTCAACGAAAAATTACAATATGAATCATTATTTATCATAAGTTATGATATAATCGTAATTAAAATTAAAAAACTGTTAATAAAATGCTTAACTCTTCTTTTAAACCACTATAATTATAAAGAAGATAATATTTTTGTGAATTTAATATTTTTCGAAATGGGAATTTTCGGCAATAATAAATATTAAATAAGTTTATTTTAAGATTGGATAAAATAAAAATAGAAACAAATCATGAAAATTTTTTAAATTACGTTTAAATTTTATAAATTATCTCATTTATGTAATAAATTAGTAATTTAATATCCATCCAAATTAAATAAATAGTTTTTCACTTTTTACCAAATGTTAAACACAGCGAAAGCGCTTAATTATTACTAATGCCCTCATATGTATGATATATCAAAAGATCTTTAAACTGTAAACGTTAAATATTTAGTATATTACTGCATGTTCTATGAATAGGTCTTAAGACAAGTTTTGCATTTGGTTATTCTTGTTTATAATTAATTCCATTATTTTTTTAGACAATTATATAAGTGTCTTATATAATAACTAAGTTATATGTGCATTCAATGAATTCTCGCAATTAAGTAATTGTTTTTTGTTAATAACTGCTGAAACAATAAATAATAATGAAATTTTTATTTAATGGATTAATATAATTTCGCGAATAAAAGTGATTACAATATACCTGTAAAAATTGAGGAATTGTGTGCAAAATGCGATTTAAGTGAGTTTTTGGTGATTGTCTCAAAATTGAGTTACTTTAAAGAGGAAGCAAACAAAAAAATACAGTCAAACCAAGTTTCATAGAGAATGTTTGCCATTAAAATTAGTGTATAAGTTCACTAATCATTCAAAATTAATGTGTTTTGTTTAAAAATATTTATTTTTTAAAATTTCTTTCAGATTTTTTTCCCAAATTTATTTTAATTAACATTATTAATAATTACTAGTTAAGATGCATTAAATAATAACATAAAATTTTACAAACCTAAATACAAGTGTCTGGTTAGGGCTCAGTTTTTAACATATATCATTGTTGCATTCGAATAATAAACTTAAATATAAGGGATATCCTAATATTTACCGAAAAATCCTTGATCATGATAAGGACACGTACCGTCAAATATAAACTTAATCATATGTTATGCGAAACCTTATCACATCATTAATCAAATCACTTTTGGCTGTTTAACTAATAGTTAAATTATAAAATCTAAATAATTGAATGCTACGCATCCAAAAGGCAGATTAACAATGATTTTACCCGAAAAAAATATTTAATGTAAATAACCATTAAAACAAAAATATTTAGCAACATAAATATAGCTGAAATCCACTAACTTAAGTGTTAATGGCACCTGACATGGATTAGAGCATTAAACAAGATAAACAAAAAATAAGAAATATTCTTAAGTAATCATAGGGATTTTGATCTAAAAAGATTAGTTACTAAAATGGTATTACATAAACACCTACGAATGAGAAACAAAATTATTTATTAAAACTTAAAATGCTTTAACGCCTAATTCAAAACAAAGCGTTAATTAATTTCGAAGCCACATCAACAAATCACCCAAAAACTTTTAAACGAAGTAATTAAAGCAGAAATTGTAATACAAAAGGGAACAAAAAATAAATTAACGAAACAATTCTTCCCATATATCGCATATGCAGATCTCTAGCACCGAAGTTATCTTAATTTGTAATTGGCTTCCCTTCTTGTGTTTATGCTCTCTGCTCACGATTACTTTTTTGAATCTATTATGTAATAGCAGAGTGAGGGGTCAAAGGTGAACTGTGCAAATGCCGCGAATGTGTTCCTCTTTTGTTTTCTAGTGAATTTGATTTAATGCCACGCATACGATAAAAAAGCAGGGGAGAGATAAAACTGGTTTTTGACTTAAAGCCCATTCAAAACGTTAAGAAGAAATATGGGATGTGTTTGTTAGATAAAAGGAGACCAAGAAATACCTTTATTACTTTAATACATAGACTCTATTGTCTCAGACTGAGCACACATCACTCATCATGTTTTCCCTGTCTTCCTTTTGTTATTATTTTTTTCTGAAAGAATCTCTAAATGGAAAATATCTTCATTTGAATTCTTATAACAGTCTAAAAAATTCGCGCAAATTGCTGAATCAAAATGTTAGTTTAAGGTCAATTATTTCTCTTAAAATTCTTTTTCATTTATAAGATACGCATTAAATGCAAAATAATTTCACTTTTTTGTGGGAAAAGATTTGGAAATTTTTGATGCAGTAATTTTTTTATATTTTTCTGCATTTAGAAATTATGTATTAAATTAAATAAATCACTGAAGTAATGTAACTCTATATATAGATTGGGTGCGCGTGAGAGTAAGTGCATGCGAAATAGTGTAATATCCACCTGTAGACCCAAATTATATAAAAATTAGAAATTTATGATTTAAAACTTTTTCGATGTTGTGCGCAACTTTTGTTACGTTAGCGCATTGACTTTTTTTGATAGTTTCAATAGTTATTATAACTTTAATTCTGTTAAGTTTATCATTAACAAACAGCGCAATAATTATTAAAGAACGAACTGAATGACATGACAGGGTATGTCTAGTTATTTAATTATACAAAACCCCAAAACACATACGCATTTCCGAATTATAGTATACAGTATTTATATAATAAAACAATGTGCCATAGTTGTGTTAGTAGGTGTTATACGTATGTGAACGCTTTAAAATATTCAAATTCATTCATAAATTAATAAATTTAGTTTGTTTTTTGTATTTATAACTTATAACTGTAGGTCTTAAGCTTTTTCAATAGTTCATGTACACTACACTTTATAGATTTAGCATATGCTGTTTAATTGAGCTGTTAATGCTGTTAGTGTTATTCAATATTGTTTTTAATGTTTAATCAGTGTTAACCCCAGTAATAACACGTAAATTCTAAGAACTATTATACCACTAAATATGACTTAATTCTCTTGCTTATCTCATTTGGATACAGAATTTATGTAATATATATAT
>JAQIVF010002373.1:0-11180 GCA_034698365.1 Steganacarus magnus | reverse complement strand
ATTTTGATTAATCAAAATTAAAATACACAAATAATTTTGATTTGAATTTTGATTATTAACAATCAAAACAACACTACTTCGCTTTCATTTGAAATAAAATGTTATGCTTAGCACAAAACTAATAAACATGAAATTTCGAAAGAATCAGCAAACACTTAAGAATATATTTTGCGTCCAAATTCTTTTCCATAATCACGTCAAAATGATAGAAGATAATAGTAAACATTTTTAAATTAAAAATATTTTGTTTTTTTCTAACAACAAACCCTAAAATATATTTTGTTTAAAAATTACGGTGTTTTTGGAAAAGCACATAAAAGTTGAAAAAAACATTTCAAACAAAATTTCTATAACAGAAATTTATAGTTATCTAGTAAATTGTTGTTTATATCATTTGAAAAATAAAATAAAAGTTTAATTACAGTGTGTACGGTCATTCATTATTAGAATTAAATCATCGACCACCATATTCCGATATTTTACTCTTTTCTATATTAATTAAATTGATAATCATAATAAATCAACTAATTTACTGTTTATAAAAATTTAGATAATTTAATTAATTAATTGTGTATTTGATTTAAATAATCATTGAGTCAGTCATTATTATAGCAATCTTTGAATTCAAATCAAATGTGGAAATAAATTAATTGAATTCAAATTCTGTATTCTAATTACCCAAATTTTAATGCAATATCTTAAGTCTCGTTTTTAAGGAATATCATGATAGGAGTCTTTTTTGTGAAAAAATGAAAAAATAACGTTTAAATGAGATGTTTTAAATCGCAGGATAGTTGTCTTTTAAATCAACAATTAACACTGAATTTAAAAACACTAAACAAATTATTAATTGTATTTTCAGGTAGTTATAAAATAAAACAATAAAATATAAAATAATAGTAAAATTAAAAAGCCTAAAACTATTAAAACGTTGTTTAGCTCAAATATTTTTCGCTTACATCTCTCATAATTTTTATTTTAAATGTTTTTGGAATTTTCTGCCATTTCAATTAATTCAATTCAATCGAAACTAATTTTAATTTAAAAATGATTATTTTTACCATTTGATTTAAAAAATTTGATTTCGGTATTTTAGAAATAAACATAAAAACTTTGATTTATTTCATCGTAATTTAATTTAAATTGAAAAAGCGCAATTTAAACAATACTAGTTAAAATATAACTTAATTACTTTATTTCATATCAAATAGCGATTAATTCTGTTTAGCTTTGATTATTGATCGCATTTACTATTTAAGTCAGATTCACGGTTTTATAAAATAGCATAGAAAATAAAAATTAAGATAAAACTTTAAATATATATTAAATTAAAATTTTGATTTTAGTAAAAATTTTCATTTAAATTTAATTTTGATCGAAATTAAAATTTTAAAAAATATCAAAATCAAAAGTAAAAATCAAAAATTAAAACCAAAACTAGTTTTTATCATAACATCTGAATACATTTACAAAACTAAAATAATGAAATATTAACTTCCTTAATAGTTTCTTTAATCTTTAATTTAAGATAACAGTTTCGGACTGACTTACTAAAATTAGTACTAAACAATTCTCAAGTATGTTAGTATTAAATATTTTTAGAATTAATAGTTATCAAAATATTTTACACATATACGACTCAAACACATATACAAATTGTAAATATAATTCATGGATGGAGAAGAACTAAGATAGAAATATTTTCTGGTAACTGGTCTTAAACCCTATTATTAGCAGTGATTTCAATTTCATATGTTTTCGAAAAAGAGTGCAGTGCGTACCGATATAGAATAATAAATAACTCCAGTCTACATTATAATCAAGGAGTAAAAAATTATTTGATCAAATAATTTCAAATAATTTTCATTTGACAAATAATTTTGTATTTTGTCAAATAATTCTCGATTTTATTAAATAATTCTCGATATTTGTAAATAAAATGAAACTTTAACAAATAATTTAAACATAAATTATAAATAAAGCTAATAGCATATAATCTTTATCAAAAACACTAATTATTTGCTTTTAAAATGCACCAAAACAGCATTAAAAATAATATTTAATATTTAAAAAAAATTAATAAGAAAATTTTATTTAGAAACTTTAAACCCATCATTATATCTGGTAAATAAATTTAATCATTAATTAAATATTAAAAAAAATTAAAAATTGAGAATTGACCCAAAATTAATTTACAACTTTTGAAGAAAAAACGAAACTCAGTGTTAAAAGCGTTATTGTTATTACAAAATGTCGATTTGATTATTAATATTTTAAGGAATAATAGAAAACATAAATAAAGAAAATTTATGGTTTTTCAACTATTTACCAAAATTAAATGCAATTAATGTACAATGTAATTACATTACATATGGTAATTATAATTCTAAATTTATGCATAATAGGTCAAATAATTGTCAAATAATTGTCAAATAATATCAAAAAAATGTCAAATAATGTCAAATAATGTCAAATAATTGTCAAAGAATTTAGTTCATTTTCTCAAATAATTTATTAAATTTACTCAAATATTTTTCAAATAATTTTGTCATGTTTTCTCAAATAATATTTTACTTCTTGATTCTAATCTTGAAAATTATAATAAATAGTACAAGTGCTCTAAACAAACAGAATATTATCTCTATTTTAACGAATTTCTATCAATTGCCAATAAAGAATGAATCAAAAATTTAACAGCACTATAGAAATTACAGCGATAATTTTGATAGAAATTTAAGTGAAAGAAAAATAAAGTTCTCTGTGTATACAGTTGAAAGGAATTGTATGTATAAATAATAACAATGATAAAAAACATTGTTGCAAACTGTAATATAATAACAATTTTTATGGAAATGTATTAGTTTAGAACTTTTTTGGGGAAAGAGAAAAAATAATTTTTTAATGCAATTTTTGTTTAAATTAAAATGATTAAAATAATAGTTGAAATCTAAGGAAAACATAATCAATAGTGTTTTGTTAACAGTAATTATTATGATATAACATTTCAATTAATTTTCAGTGACAGTTGAGAAATTTATTAAATAAAAACATTAACTTTCGAGTTGTGTTCGATCACTTGCTTGATATTTTCAACAAATAAACTAAAATTCGTTTAATCAATTTCTATAACACAAAGGAAAAAATAATTGTGTTTAAATTAAAAGTAGTGTTGTTTCGATTGAATTGATATAATTAAGATGGCAAGAAATTCAAAATACATTTAAAATAAAAATATGAGAAGAGCAGAGAGTGAAATAAATTTGAGATAAGCAATTAACTTATTGCATTTTCCGCAATTTAATTTTACTTTTTTTAATTGTTTTATTTTATGAAAAGTGCAACAACAATAATAAATAGTTTTTAAGGAACTATTAATATAATTATTCTAATTTTTCTGCTGCTTTATATTAAATAAGAGTGATAAATCATGACAAATTAGAAAAAATTTGAAAAAAATAATTCAAAAGTAAAAAAATAAATAACACTAATTTAAGTTTTGAAAATTGATAAATATATTAAGTTGAGGATATAATTTTATTATATTTCAAATTTTATAAAAAAAGCTTTAAATTAAAATTCAAAACTGGGGAAGCAGAATATAGAATTTGAATTGAATCAATAAATTGATAGCGCGAATCCAGTCTATGTGCCAATCTGTTCGCAACATGATTTATTTTAATTCTATTTTTTATCTAACTTCGATAAAATCAAGGCATATATATGTATTTGAGTTTGTACGTGTGTCTGTCACGCTTTTTAGCGGAAATATAGTATAAAACCCGGACTAAACCGGCATATTACACATTGGTGTTAATAAAGTATAGATCCCGTTTGGTCAGTAATAATTTATAAAACACGGACTATACCGTTATATGCCATTTTTGGATAACTATGCATATGACTAACCATATTTATTAAAAATACATATACACTTAATTAAATTCATTGTTTCATTTGTGCTTCAGTAGATGCTGACCAAGTAGTTGCTCATTCCTTATTTAGACTTCAATAAGAGAGTACGTCAATTTTTTAACAGATTTTTTAAAAGTTTTATTTTACAGCATTATGAATACTAAAGAGAGATTGACAGCAAAATGCAGAGAAAAACGAAAACAGCGTAGAAACAATGTAGATATGAGGCGAAAAGAACAGGAGAAAGACACCATAAGATGGAAAGTATAAAGATGTGATACCAATAACAATGTACAAATATAAAACGAAATTTACGTAAACATTCTACCGCGAACAATTAACAATACTCACACCGTTAAAATTAAGCTTAAAAGCAAAATTTGTTATAAGTCGCAGTACAAGTACGAAGCAATTTGTAGAAATTTTAATTGCAGCCCATTATTCAATAACTCCATACATTTACAAATATCTGAAGATTTGATCACGCACAACAACAAAGTGGAAGATTTTGTGATACTATAAGAAGTTAAAAGTAATAATGACAATAATACTTTCGCAGAAAATAAATTAGTTTGTTCATTACATCAACTTTGTGGCATGATCAAAGCACTGCCATCGCTTTATCACCTGGTGAAGGTAATCAAGGTTATTGTTGTTCAGGAATACGCATATAGAAGAACTATTATTTCATTAAGTATATTGTGGGCACGCTAGAGAAGTATAACAACACATTTCATACGCAGATATTTGTAAGTGAGAGTTGCATTATAAAAACCGTGGATGCGGCAAGATGGACAAGATCTTTTTTATGCATAAGAAGCGATAAATTCAAATTACTTATAGATCAAATAAAATTACATTACAAAAATTGTGGAGAAAAAATCTTGTTATATCCGGTCAACTTCTCAACAATAATTATGTTGATAATTTATGTAAAATAAATGATGGTTAAAAATTTATTAAAGTCGTCTATTTAATGGGAAGAACGGAAGCACGTGGTATTGGCTATGATACAACAACTTCGCATTCCTACACTGTTCCTCACATTTTCGGCAGCCGAAACCAAATGGCCTGAACTAATTGTTTTAAGCTTTTAGCGAAATTAATTTAAGATGAATAATACACTTATAGAATTTCCACTTTTTAATTTTTTTATTTATTTATCGAAAATGCAATTAAAATAGAAAATTTAAAAGCGAAATAACACTAGTACAATTCTTTTAGGAAACTGTAATATAAATTATTCTAATTTTTTTGGTGCTTTATTAAAAATATTTGGAGAATCATTATTGCTAATTATAATCACTATCATTGTGTTCTATTAAGAACAAAGGTTTATCAAGTTACAATTTTTAACAAACTCGATTAAAGAAACATCTAAATATTATTACTAATTAAAATGATTCATTTATGGTTTAATCAATAATGATCAAGCATTATTGTCCAAAACAATATATTTAGTAACAATTAGGGCGACTGCTGTCATCAAAAATTATTTTAATTTGAAGTTTTTAATTAGAAAAATTATTCAATGGTAAAAAAATAAATAACTCTATTTATTTAAATTTTTGAAATTTTATTATTTTATTAATTTGAGAATAATATTTCAATATTATATTAGAATTTTTTTACAAAAGTAGCCTTAAGTTATTAGATTCAAAATAGTAGAATCAGAATGCAGAATAAAAATTAAATTAATAAAATATGATGACATAATTACTGGAATTAAAAATTTGCTCAAGAAGTGTGTCAATTCTCAATCGGGTCAAACGCAAAATATTTGTAATAAAATGTAATATAGTTTACAAAGTAACAAGTTTCTTTACGGAGTAGTGTTCAGTGGTGTTTGACTTGTAAATTTTAAATTTAACTTTGTAAATCTCTTTTATTTGATATTTTAAATTCACATGAATTTCGCTTGGCTTTTAATTTTTTTAAAAATTTCGCTTGTATTTCGCTTTTAATATTATTCATTTTTTAATCTATCTTTCGTTTTAACTTTCGCTTTTATTTTTATACCATATTTTGCCAAAAGAAAATTTATATCATTAGTAATAATTAAATTAAGAATATATTACTAAATAAAGAGGAGATTCATTATAAACAATGAGTCTTCTCTTTATTATTAAAAGTACATCATATTTTAAACAAATCTAAATTTAAAGTAAAAATTTATTTAAACTTTAACTTTGGCTTTCAAAAGGTGAAACATCACTAGTGTTCAATTATAATTATGCCGAAAAATCATTATAGTATCATTTCTAACTTATTTTTAATATTTATAATACATGACAATTATAATTTTATTTGGTGTTCATGCTAGTTAGTTATGCATAAATGTTTTTTAAACAACGAAATTAAGCGTTTTTTAAATATTTTTTGTTTAATAAGTCGATTGATGATGAATAAAATTTTAGCCAAAATTTTGATCAATTTATAACGTTAAATTGTAGTTAAAAAAAGTTATCTAATATTTTATAAAAATCATAACTAACAAAATGATTAAAATGATTTTTATAATTAAACTACTTAATAAAACAGGAAATGATACATTAAATCAAAAAAATGAAAAATTTTCAAAAATCAGAAAACAAGATTTTTAATAAACTAATTAATATTCCATGTTTAAAAAGTATTTTTTTTTTAAATACTAGCTTTAATCATATTTTTTTTGTTTAAGAATTAAATTTTATATTAAAATTTTCAAATAAACATTTTAATACATAATAAAAGCAGACAAAATAAAATAAAGCTGAATATTTCTTATAAATTAAACAACAAAGCAAGGTCTTATCTAACTTCGTTTAAAAATTTTAGAAATTTCAATATTTTATTAGTTACGATAATTAGTGATCGCTTAAATAGAAAACATCAACTTTTTTTATTTTGTGTGAATAAAATATAAAATAAAAGTTGACTCTTTTGAAAATATATATAATAAATTATTTATCTTACAACTGAAATACACTGACAAGTTTTAAATTTTATCCATATAATAAATGCTTATAATTATTAGTTGAGACGTTCTTTAATATACTGGCACCATTTTTGCAAAAAAGAAATTAATTTAAATATTTTTTGTTAAGTCAGCCGTGCATGAAGACAAAATAGTGTAAGCGGTTTAATTGATAAGATTTTATTTTTTTAACAATAATGCTTGTATATTATATAACAACCGTTATTTATTTGTGAATAAAAATTCTCTTTAGTCTATTTTATTGAAGCTAATGTTGGAGTTCGATCCAAGAGCTCAAAAAAGTGTATTCAGTGATCCGTGACAAATTGAATGTATTTAAATAAGAGATAACCGAATTTTTAATTAATTAATTTATTAAGATAATTCTTTCATTGTGTAATTTAGATATGATAAAAATATCAGGACAGGACGGGATAGGATCAGGATTGAGTGATTTTTATCAGGATTGGGCCGGTCAGGATTGAGACTTTAGAAAACCAGGACAGGACAGGATAGCTAAATTTTTTGTTTAAAATCCTGAATGTTTAAATATATCATTTATTGTGGATTTTTTATTGATTTTTTATGGATAAAAATTTATAATCTAAATGTGTTGTTTCTATTTAATGTTTTTGTATGTTTATTAAAAGTGCTTTGTAGAATTTATCAAATGCAGTTCATATTTTAAAATTTATAATTGCTTTTGATTTTTTAATAACTAAATCAATTTTGTAATAAAAAAATAAATAAATGTTTTCAGAACAGGAAGGGACGGGAGAGAAATTTTCTTTAATCAGGACGGGACGGAACGGGACTGTCTGTGTTACATTCCAGGACAGGACAGGACTGTCATTTTCAAAGTTTTCTCATGCCTAGTGTAATTGAGGGCTAAAATAATTTATTAGATGTTCCATGTAAAAGTAAAAGTCAAATATAAAAGTTGAAGCTAGATTACCTGGAATATTAGGAAAAATAAAAATTTATATTAATAATAAAAACGATTTTGTGGATAATAAAATATTAAAGAAATAAACGAAAATAAAAATTGTTAATAGTGTTTACTAAAACTGTTTTATATGCATACTTGATGTATATCTAAGTGGATACTTTTCACATTATTGGCAAAATTATAAAAATATTTAATTTAGATAGAGATTTAGACGAAAAAGAATGTAAGAGAAAGATATAAAGAGATTAGCTATTTTTTCGAGCTGGACACTACCCGTGAATTTTTTGTAATATTTAATTTAAAAAAGATTTTATTCAAAAAAAACTTACAAATAATATTACAGCTAAAAAGATTTATACGGAAGTCGAAATAGCTCTTTGGTTATAAAATAATAATTTCATTTAATTTACTTTATAATTTACGTTATAAATTTCTGCCTTAATAAATTTTTCCTTTATAATATCTGACAATTTTTCTTTTTAATATCTTTCGATTTTCGACTTTGATTACCCTGACTTATCTACGAAAAAACTTAATTATTCGATTATGAAAAAATATTAGATATTTAATGATCAAACTATAATTAAATTTATTTAAATAGTATTTTTTGAGTTTATTTTAATAGAAATTTGTTTAATAATTTGACAATTTTAAAAAGAAAAATTAATTTAAAAAAATTGTGACCACAATCATGTTAAAAAATTTATCAAAACAAATGTAATTATAAATTATTAGAGACCCGAATTTCGGGATTTTCTCAAATATCATGAAAACCATTAAAATTTTAAATTTTGTTATAATAATCAATTTTATAAAAAATGCTCTTTTTTAACTAAATAAAGTTTATAAAATCATAAAAAACTATAGTTTTATACAATTTTGTTAACATAACTATTTTAATTAACATATTTTAGCAAATATTTTAAAAAAATCAATGAAATATTAGATTTTACTAAAATTTTAAAAATGCAATAATTTAAATTAAATTATATGCAATTAATTGTTATATTCAGTGTTTTTTATGCTAAAATATTCAAATTTTTATTCATACATTATTATAATCGTATTTTAATTTGACATTTTCTTTTTCTTAGTTATAAAATCAATAAAAATTCTATTTAATATAATATGATTGAGATGAAATATTCATTGTGTATTTGTTTAGGATATTAAAACATTGACAATAGTCAATTAAAATAATGTTGAAAGTAGTGTTGTTTCCATTCTTTATTTACATTTAAATTCTATTCCAATTTCGATTTAAAACTTTTATTTTAATTTCGATTCTATTCCTATTCCGATGATTACTTCACTTTCTAATTTAAATTTTTATTCCGATTAATACTTATATATATTTTATTTAAATACAATTCCGATTTCTATTCTTAAATTTAGAATAATTTCGATTCTATTACGTTTCCGATTAATTGGAATAAGAATTTAAATTCCATTCCGATTTCTATACTCTAATTTAAAATAAATTTAATTCTATTCCAATTTCGATTAATTAGAATAGGAATCAAAATTATTTTTCGATTCTAATTTCGATTCTAAAGAATTGAAACAACACTAGTTGAAAGGCTGTATAACTCTTCATAGATATTAATTTACACAGGCTAATAATTTTAAATAAACTCATTTGCAAACTAAAATCAAAATAATCATAACAGAATTTTAATATTTATAAACAATTTTTGTGTATTATTATCCACTTGAATTCTTTGATAACAAAAGATTTTGTTCTAAATTTAAATTGTTATATTCAGATCTCATCATAATTTAATAAACGAGAGATTCTAAGATAGAACCCATTAGCATAAAACTTAAAAAGTATTAATAAAACTGTAAATTTTCAGATTTTACCTTTAAAATAATTTTATTTAGTAATTAGTTTTTATAACGTTGTTTTTGATTTTGGTCTTTTAAATTTGATTTTCTGTAAAATTTTTTATTTTAATTAAATCAAATCAAAATCAATCAAAATCAAAATCAAAAATAAATCAAATTAAAAAATTTGCTTACGACACAACACTAGTATTTTATAAATTGGATAAACAAAAATTGGATAATTAAACATTATAAAATATTTAAAGAATTGCTTTGTTTAGTTTTAATTAGCATTTTTACATTTTTTATTTTTACCTTTAATATTAATTATAATTATTATTTTTGAACTGTTCTTAATCGATTTTCAAAAAATTAAGTTATATATTACTCGAATTTCAATTAAGTGTCAATAATTTTAGTTAAATTCAATAATTTAAATGTATTGAAATAGTAAGATTTCAATTAGTGCTGTTTAAATAGTATTTTTTAATTTTAATTTTCTAAATTTTTGAATTTTTTTTCTTTTATAATATTGTAGAATTTTCTTTTCTTTTTCATTTATCATTAATTTAATTTTCAATTTTACTTTTATTTTTATTTTGAACTTATTTTTGATAGTCAAATCTTTTGACCATATCGATCTTGTTTATAATTTATAATTAATATTATAACTGTAAATTAAGAAAACTATACAAAGAAAAATTATAGTTAAATCTTAGTTAAATTGATTTCATATCAGATTTGTTTAGATGCTGTGACATGTTAGATGAAGTAAGATAACATTCGATATTTAAATACAATTGTTTGTTAGCTTAAATTTTTTTATTTGGTTTAATTTAAAGTTTTTTAAATTACATTTTTCTATTTTAAATTGTATAATGAATGATTAATTTTAATTAATTTTGAATTTAATTAAATTTAGATTTAAACTATTAAACATAAACAAATTTAAATCAATTATCAAATTATGGAAATTCCTAGTAATTTTAATAAATAATAATTTTTTTAAAAAAGTCATAAATAAGTCAACTATTAAAATAATTATTTATTTTTTGTTTTAGTAACAAGTAGTTGTGATATTTCCAGTACAAATTAAAATTTTTTCCTTATTTTATGAGTATCTTAATAATACAAAAGATTATATTTTTTTCTATGTAAAATGTTTTAAAAATATTTTACAAATTTAGTTTTAATTACTGTTGTTTCAATTGTACTTTTAGAACTTAAATTAAATTTAATTAAGATTATATAATTTTTTTTCTAATTCGATTGAATTTCAATTACGATTATTTGTTTGATTTGAATTTAAATTAAATTCAATTAAAATTATATAAAAAATTTGAATTTAAATTAAATTACGATTAAATTTACAAAAACTATTTTTAAATTAGATTAAAATTCGATTACGATTAAAATTAAATTACGATTAAATTTCAGTTATATACTATTTGTTTAACATTATTTTCATGTAGCTTAAATTTTTATTTATTTGGTTAAAATATATCTAACAAACACATATAAATTTGAAATTAAATA
>JAQIVF010002372.1:0-11185 GCA_034698365.1 Steganacarus magnus | reverse complement strand
ATAGAGTATATTCTAAGTAAATTTTCGTATAAAATATATTAAAATTTTATATTTTAATTGAAATTTGAATTTAAAAATAGCATTTTGCGGGAATTGCGGGCGGGAGCGGCGGACAGGGTAATTTTCTATGCGCGGGAGTGGGACCTGTGGGAATTGACTATACTATCTGCGGGAGGGAGGGAATTGTAAAAATGTATATTTTTCAACCTCTAATACCCCCTATAAAAGTGTGTAAAGCTGGAAATTCAGGGATTGACTCGATATTAAAAATAAACTCATTTTGGATTTAAAATCAAATATAACTTAAATTTTTTGTCCCAAACTATCTCAAAATTATCGAAATGTCCCTAAATTTGGGATTCTTGTCCCGAAAATCGAAGAAATGAAAATTTGTAGCTTAAATCTGATGAGTTTGCTCCAAGAATTTTGAGAATCTATACTCTACACTAGAGTTTTCTGTAACTATGGTTTGTTATTGAATTAGTGATCACCGACACTCATTTGAAAACTACACGATACCATAGAAAAATTTTAAATCGAATAAATATATTTTGTTTATTATAAAATTTTTCCCAAAATCTCTACCAAAAAAGTTCTCTTATTGTCCATGAATTCCCAACTCTACTCATGAGTTTTTAAGAACCATTCTAATAATTGGCCCAATTGGCAACAAATTAAGAAAAAATTATTAATTTCGTTGTCTACTCCTCCCTCAGATGGCACTCGCATCAAAATAACTTTTCCAGTTTGCTGATTCTAATGATTTTTTCATTAAAAAATATTGCCCCCTAAAGCCCAATCCCTATATGCGTATTATTTCCATTTAACCAAAACACTGTGAAAAAAAGTGTGATTCCTTTATATTAACTAAGAATTTAAATTTTTTCTAGTAAATTTATTTCTTAAGTAAAAGATTTGATAAATTATTAAAAACTTTCTCACTAATCCTACCATTATTATAGTTAGTTACACTCCTATCTAAACCTATATGTTGGAGTTAGCTCTACAAAATCTCGATTTCTTGGGAAGGGGTCAAAACTGTTTAAACAATTTAAGCTGCACTTTTTTACATTTTGTTCAAAAATTACAGATGTCTCAAAACTTATCGTATTTAAACGACAATTTTTCAAATGCGATTTTTTATGTGTTAACCTCAGGTCAGGCACTCCCCCTTTTGAAACTGTGATAGTCATCATACTAATTGGCACCAAATGCTGTACTATTGTATTAGTATTAAATTTTAATCAAGAAAATAACGAGACAAATTAATTTTAAAAATGTTGGGCACATAAAATAGGTTTCTCGTTAAAATATTATTTTATTGTTTATTCTGGTAAATTAAATAAAAAATTAGCCTTTATATGATTTTATGTGTTTGTCTTTCCACACTAAATATGTAATTATTCGCTTTAATACATTATTTAGTTTAGGTGGTAAATTGCAAAGTTTTGAAAAATAACTCCGAAACTTAAATTTTATTTTTCATTCTTCAACTCTTGAAACGACGAGATTTTCTCGCATGTGGTGACTGAAGAGTATTAATGAGAGTATTCTATTGAGTATTCAATATAATGCAAGTCTATTGCAAGCTGTCAACAATAACTCTGTTGAAACTTATAAGTGTATTTTGTTTTCACCAAAATAAATTAATTATTTCAACTTACCTTAAGATAATTCTAACGGGATTAGTGAACAGACACGCATACATATCTATCATATTAATTTTAAATACTATATTATGTGGAATTTAATAAAATTTGCAATTATAAAACACAGATTTATTATTTATTTCTTACTATAATTTTGGTTTTAATATCTTTCTAATAGTAGACCTGATTTTTTTTGGAAAAGTGAGCGCAATATTAATAAAAATAATTTTAGATTTTTTTTAAGCAGGTTTTTTAAATGAAAAATTAAACTATATTTAGGTAAAACATATTGGGCTAAAGATATAATATTTTTGATAAGCGAACACGAATTGGTTGGAATGCAAGCGTGGATCGATGCGTATCATCATTCAGAAAAGTTAATGTCTTCAGTATTAGATCACGGCATACTAGAGGCGCGTTCGGGACCGATTCAAGCGGCTATTAATTTAGAAATACACGCTGAAAGGACGACGCATATCGATATTAAAATAGAAGGATTAAATGGACAATTACCTAATTTGGATTTGTTTAACGTGGCTGCAGAACTGTGCACAAGAGAATCGATAACTCCAACATTTCATGGTGAGTCTCATCCCATGGATTCAGATTGGTTAGAATTATGGAAACGATACGCAATAACAACGGCATCGATGATGATCTCGCAGGGAATTACATTACCCACAGGCGCTCACGGATTGTTTCAGCGATTCGCGATTCAATCGATAACATTAGAAGCTCGTGAGTTGCCCGAGAAGAAAGATAATTACGTTTCTGTGTCTTTACTGCAAATTGGTCGCTTAGTTGAGGGAATATTCAGGAGTCTTAATAACCTTTTGGAAAAATTTAATCGATCGTATTATTTTTACTTATTGACTTCAACGCGTCGTTATATCTCTATTGGATATTACATGATTCCATTGGGTTTGATCGCTCTTCCACTAGTGTTGAACGCTCTTAATTTATACCTTAAATTTCAAGATGATTTACCAATTAATTCGAGTGTTTGGAACTCGCTTCCAATAAGTTTTGTATGTCACGCATTGGGTCTCGTGATTCTTATTGTTCCTATTCTCATCGAAAAGTTATCATATTTAGTTCCTAAATACCAAACTGATGAAGTGATTTATTACACGATATTAATTTTATCTTTATTATACATTATTAATCCGTTAATGAGAGCCAACTCGTCAAACTATAATACAAGAAAATGCATCGCTTTTCTGAACATAGCGTTATTTTTATGTTGTCTATCCCTAGTGAATATTTCTCTTGCTTTTGCCTTAACGGTAATTTATGTACCCATTGCTTGTCTCACTACAGCTCACACAAAACGAATTTTCAAATTACTCAATTCGTTATTTCTTTTATTAATTAATCCGTTATCAATTAATTTTTTATGTCTATTATTTATGTCTTTATGGTATGACAACCATTTATCACTGATGTCTCACTTTGAGCGCGCATTCAGAGCACAAAAGAAAGTGATATTGTTTTATATAGAAGACTGGTATATTTATGGAAATTGGACATACCTTTTAGGCTCTGCTTTTTTATTGCCGACTTGGCTTCAGTTGTGGTATTTATTATGAATACCTCCATTCTAATGCATTCTAATCACTTTTTAATATTTATTGTACATAAATTGATCTAATGGTAATAAAATGGTGATTTAGGAATAAATAATATATTAAAATATTTTTTTTGATATCATCGTATTTAAATAAAAGTATAAATTAAATGGAGATTGAAATTTAAAGTTTTTAAAAGACCTTTTAAAAAGGCATAAATCTTATAATACTTAACTAATTAATTTTGCTTTAAAAAATAAAGAGTGATGTTTTTCAATAGTTAGTTATCGATTATTGAGTTTGTTCTGAATTTAAATAATAAGATTTAATTTATAAAAATCGTATTCCTGATAGAGTACTACTACTACAGTAACAGTATATAAATTATTATGAGAAAGTAATTTGGTTCAAGTTAGCACATAAAAGGTTGAGTAGAGAGAAAAAATCAATTACTAACGTATGTGTAAGCTATGCAATCTGACAATATGTGCCATTAATCAACATTTATATCAAATATAATGGTCTATAGTTTAAGTATCAAATAAACAATGATTATTTTACGGTATAGGCTAAAAAAATTGGTATGAATTTATGCGATAAATTTTTTTAAGATAGAAAAGCGATCACTTTTATCAGAAATTATAAGTTAGAATATAAATTTTACTTTAGCTTTTAATTTTATCGATTGTTAAAATTGTCAGAAAATCCTTGTCGTGCTTAAGGATTCGACCGTCCGATCATTGTCTGTCGTCTGGTTAACAGTGGACTAAAACTAAAGCTAGTTTCATATTTTAAACTAATGAGTTATTATTATTTCTTACTTTTGCCAATTTATTTAAATCAAACAAATAATCTAACGTACATCTAAATCTGAAATTTCAAAAGGGTTTTCGTTTATAATATTAATAAAAATTTATTGCTACTATCTTTTTTTATTACATTAATTAGATGATAGCGTTTAACAATTATATGTATTACAGTTTGTATTTAATATTGAGTAATTTATTGTTATTAATAAAAATAAATTTTATTATAGTCCAATATATTCAATTGAATTCGTAGCAAAACAATTCTATTCTAGTGAGAAAAAAATAACTATAAAATTTATTGTTAGTAACATATCACTTGTTAGTGATAACAATAGTCATAACAATATAAAAATATATGGTGTATTGAGAAATAATATAAAAAAGAGAGCAATTTTATTTTATTTTTTTTAAAAAAATGTTTTATAAAAAATGAACTCATTTGAGTTATTTATTATCGCTATCACTGATTCAATATAATAACTACACAATAAAATTAGTTATTTTAAGGTATCATAATGTGTATGACTCTGCGCTAATATACTGTATATGCAAATATAACTGAATTTGAAGGATTCTATTAAAATTAGATAAGATCTATAACAAAGAAAATTTTATCAGAAAAAAATAGTAAACCTTTTTTCTAAAACGAAATCTTTATTCTAAAGGAAAGCGAAATAGTAAACCCGTATTTGATATTATCGGTTCAATATCTGACTTACGAACGTTAGTTGATGTTATTTACAAAAATATCATGCATTTTATGTCAATAATATAGTTGAGCACATTTTATAGTTTTGTTTTTTCTAGATTATAAGATAGTTTTTACTTTCGGAAAACCACAGATTTTGTGCCAAATGTTGTCCTTAATGGTTAGTGTGATTGCCTTCTGGGAAATTTATGACAAATAACTTATAAGGCAGTAAAAACACAATAAGAAAAGGATTGGATTGCTTATAACTTTTTTTATTACACTTCTTTAATATTTAATTTTTGCAATACAAACACTTTTTGTTATATAAGTTATAACATATTTATAATCATTTTTTATTTCAATATTTAAACAAAAATTTAATATACATATTCTTATGTTTATTTAATTTTACTTCAAAAATTAATCTGAGCATAAATTGAAGTACACTCACATAAATTTAGTAATTTATGGAAATTACAGCTATTATTGTATATATTTAAATATTTTGCTTTAAATACTGAAAATAAAATAATAATAATAAATTTCAATATTCTTTATATACGATACCAATTAAGTAAATTAGATTTTCTAGACTACTTTAGTTAAGTACAAGGAGTGTAATTTAAAATTAAAAATTCAAAGTGTTAATGAGATGTTCAATGAAAATGATTATTATTGCCTGAACATCCGGAATACATGACGGGGAACTTTTCGCTAACATTTTTAACAACAAGGTTTCATCGGCGAGTTTACTACACATAAGGTGATAAAAAAAGCTGGCATAAGCTTATTAATGCGCATAATGCCAAAGATGCGAGTATTGTGCAAATTTTAAGCGATTCTAATTAAAGTTAGCCGTTTTGTACAAATTTGTCCGAAATTATTTAAACTGTAATTACAAATTTTATTTTCTATTTTGTTCGAAATTTTGACTGACACTATTTCTGATTAATAAAAATTTATATGATATTAGAATACCAAATGCCATTTCCCTTGATTTATTTGCAAACTGAACTTGCAGTAAAATCGTGAGTTAAGTATGTTAGGAACTGTGACAGCAGTCAATTTTTGAAACGAAATTAGTGTGAAACGAAGCTTGTCTTAAATTTGTTTATTCTAGAATTTAATAGCTTATTTCAGACAGAAGGCAAAACTTTGTTAACAGCACTTTAAAACTAAAACGCGTTTATAAGGTTAGTGAGAACAGTAACGGAAATAGGCATGATTTCAGTTGTTGTTTAAGAACGCATTCGCTATAAACCTAAATGTTTAAGAAATATTTTCACAATCCTTGAATAAAGGTAACAAACATTGTTCTCTTATTTAATAAAAATTTACATTTTAGCTTTGTTATGTTTTCTCACAAATACAAATGAATTAAAAGTGAAAATGTCTCGAAAGATTATTTTGATTTTTATCTGTTTAGCTGCAGGTCAAGTAAAGTCCACTCACAGCAGTCTTGATGGCCTTTTTGATACCACAGGTATAGACGATTCGGAATTCGCGCATGATTTCAGTATTGATGGCGAAACAGACACAGACGACGCAAAGAGTTTTGAAGACAAGGAAGTGCGAGCCGTCACTGTATTAAGAGGTTATGGTAAAACGATTGGTTTGATTCATTTGGTGCAGAGTGGAAAGGGTGAAACCAGTATATACGGAACAATTGCTGGTCTTCGACCATTCGGTAAGCATGGCTTTCACGTTCACGAGCATTCAGTGTCGTCCGACTGCGAAAGCGCCGGAGAACACTATAATCCGACGCGACAACAGCACGGCTCTCCGCAGAGTATAAAACGACATGTCGGAGATCTTGGAAATGTTGAGGCGGGTATCAACGGTATCGCGCAAATAAATTTATCCGACGATCAAATATCTTTGGTTGGACCGTATAGCGTGATTGGACGCTCTCTTGTTGTTCACTTATATACTGACGATCTTGGAAATGGTGGCAATCGTGAGAGTAAGAGAACCGGTAATTCTGGGGGAAGACTGGCGTGCGGTACCATTCGATTTGTTCACATTAAATGATTCTACTTTATTGAATATTTAATCAAATCAATTTTAAAGAATATCAGCGAACAGGAAATAACTTTTCTAAAAGTATAAATAAAATAAGTGAGCTTCGATTATAGTTAGATCTTTTCATAAAAAGTATTTAAAAAAATTTTTTAGCTATTAAAAATTATTTCTTTAAAAATATAAAAGTTAAACGCTAAAAGTAATATAAATTTAGTGTGTGTGCGCGCATTTAGCGACTTTATTATCAAAATTCAAACCAAAATTATAGCTGCGGACGTAGGTCTGCAGTATTTAAAATAAATGTTTGTCAATAAATCGATAATTTACAAGATGATAGACTTGATCATTCTGTATACCGTACACATAGAACTTGTTAAAGCGTTATTGCTATTTTACAGTACAGTTCTGGTGTAATTTGCATAAGTGAAGTGATTATATATAGAGCTTGTGAACAGCCTTAGGGAAATTGATATAAATGCATTTTTCGTATTAACTTTAAAGATTTTTAAAAATCTTTAATAGACATTTACTAGTAGTTAAGTATTGAATTTCATTAACTTATAATTACTGTTGTATGTATAGTTTTGTTGTTGCACTAACTTTGAATAAACACTTTATTTCTAACATTATATATAAATAAACTTTGATTTAAGAGAAAAATATTTTAAAAGCATATTTATAAAAATTTATCTGCTTTACACAAGTTTCTGATATTCAGATATGACATTCTGATATAACAAGTAAATCGGTCGAAAAATCTAGCATATGTATAGTATGTCCAGTATATTTACTCCACACTAGAAACATATGTAAAAAGATAGCAATATATGTTACAGTATTTGTTATATTATGTTTGCTCGAGTGACAATTTAAGTAAAAAAAACCTTTTGCGGCTTTTAGATATCAATTAGACTGCCAAATGTGACCCCGATTTTTCGGGCTCTTCGCGGTTCATCTGAGCCGGTCCTCATGTCCGGAGACATCACAGTCCTATTATTGAAAACTCGGGCCTGAAGTTCAATTTTTAAAAAGTATTTTATAAAATTATATGGTCTACGAAATTTTTAAATCATGTTGATCTAGTCAAACAGCCAAAAGAACTAACCTAAAGTGAATTTGATAGATTTGGTAAATAACAGTAATATAGATTAAATTATGAAAATATTTAAAGAAACATAGTTGAGCCATGCTTTTGAATTTAAAAAATAGACGGTCTGACCTAAAATTCTATTCTTAATAAATAAAATCACGCTTCCATTTACAAATTAAAAGCCCCAATTTTCATAAAAAGTTACTTTTCTTTGTGGTAAGCAAAAATTTACTGATCTTCAATAATTGTTAAATAATAACTAAAATTTTTATTAGAATATTAATTTCTAATGCAATAATGAAAGGTTCATACTGTTCAAACCATATCTGTATAAAAGAAACTGATTTCAATAATATACAAACATCGTGTCAATATAACTGTATCCTATGATGACACCATTTGACTTTAATTTTAGTAATAAAAACCGTTTTAAAGAAAAATTTTCCCAGTTTTGCATTTGTAATATTTTGTTTTTATTTTGAATTTCATGTGTTTACTTCAAAACTAATAGCTCGTGTGTTTAACGTTCTTATAATGAATGTTTAATTTTATTTGATTATTCCTCACTTTTTGCGAATTTTTAATTTAATCAGACAATATTTTAAAATTTTAAGATAATTCTTCACATTTCTCCAACATTTATACACTAAACTTGTGATATATAAAACAACTTTCAAGTTCGTTTCATTTTGAAACTGTGCAAAGAAGATAAAAAATTTAATTCAGACTTTTAAAACAGTGGAAACGAAACGAAACGAAATGAAAACGTAGCAAAAATAAAATATTTTTGTCTTTTATATTTTTTGTTCGTCAAAATAGTAGAGAATTCGCAGTTTCGTTTTTGCTCGTAAATTATAGTTTTATACAAAATACAGATCTCGAGTTGAATGAGGAAAAACAAATTTTATAAAAATATATTTTTAAGTTAGAGTGTCAGAGGTTTCGTGATATATACTGTATAAGGAATAAAGTAAAATTTTGACAATAATTTTTTACTTTACTTTTCAACCGAAAAATCGAAAACATCTCGAATTCGAGTAAACAAGTGTCTATTTATCATAAAATCCATGTGGGTTTTGTTTTCTTGATGCGCTAAATAGGGTTTGGCCCGCATTACGATGTGTGGTTTATGGGAAAAAATAATGATTTTTTGCGATTAAATTATGTTTACAATTAGTTTACGCAAAAAATATGCACACACTAATTATATATTACCAACAGTTACTACGAATTTTTTTTACGTTCGTTTCGTTTCGTAATTATTAGGTTTAATACATGTTAGTAGAAAAAAGGCAGTTTTTGTATAATGCATGAAAAAAAATATGATTTAAGGTATGTCGCAATGTTGTGTGTGTTAGTTGTTTCGACTAAAAACACACCGCTGTTTGGACTATCAGGTTATTTTCGTCCAAAAAAATCATTGAACATCAATACCAATATTTTTTTTCTAAAACTAATATATATCCATATCTGATATATATATATATATATATATATATATAAAACACAAAATTTTCAAGAATAAAAATGTAACATTGCTAAATTTTTATGGCAAATGCTTCGCTTCTGTTTTATTTTAGTTGTTGGGATAACAGTTGTGTGGATCGATGAGATTTGCTGCATTTGATCGCATGCGCCTCACTATTCTACTACTGGAAACAAGAATCTAAAGTCTTCGGGGAAACTTATATTGACTATAGCCTGAAATACGTTGATCAGACTAATAACATATAGTGTGTAGCAGGTGTCTCACTGAATACAGACAACCTGAGTATTGAATTGCATTTTATAAACGAACATTTGTTTTTATAGTGAAAAACAGAATATTCTGTTCGCTTAATTTTCTTCTTTATCAGATTAAATCAAATTTTCTAAAGAATGGCCGATTCGAGCGGAAAATCTGTTGTTAGCCAAAATTTTATGCGTCAGTTTCGAGACAAGAATACTCGTCAGCTGAAGAATCTTACTTCAACTCAATTTATGGAAGTTTGGAGTCATTATGATAAAGATGGTAGGCATTTATTTTTATTGTGATTTTAAAACAAACTATTTCAAAGAAAAAACTTTTTTCTTTGTGAGAGAAAAAAAAAAGAGTTTTATACACTATTCCTAAATAATTTCTGTCCGATTGCCAATACTCCGAAAGCATTCGCAAACAATAACGCGAATTGCAATTTGCGTTTATGATGTCTAAAGTTAACATTGAAAGTTAGTTAACTAACATTATTCGACGTCAATTTGAAATGAGCTTATTATAACTGTCATTTCGCATTAAAAACGCTTTTGAAATACTTTTTAAGTAACTTATATGACCAAAGTGTGTGTTCATGACGCTTGAAAAGATGCGGCAGTTGATGAATTTATTAGGTTTTCATAGTTAAGCCTGAATAAAATCACGCATTAATACAGATTTTTATCATTTTTTAGCTCACTTCACTCATGTGAAGGAGAGCTTATGGATTTGACAATGTCTGTCCGTCTGTCCGTCTGTCCGGATGTCCGCAGTCCTCTAATATCTGTGTGTCCACAAACCTATTAAGTCTCTGAAATCTGTCACTTCCAATCTATATCTTTATACTTTATAATATGTAAGTAAAAACTTATTAGTCTAAATAGCAGTCACGTTATAACGATAAAATAAATCAATAATGTGCTTAAGTAATAATGCTTAAAATCATTGTACGATCCCAAAAATACTTAAGAAAGTGAATGAATGTGAATATGAAAATTGTACATTTCTAGGCCAACGTGATAAACAAACAATTGTTAAATTGTTATTAGAATTAACTATTGTAAACGAGTAAAATAACATTATTAATAGTTAGGCTTCTGTAGAAAGGGTCCGCAAACGGAGTATATCCGCCTCTCAGTTCGCATCCTTTTTAAGTCAAATAAGTCTGCCACTTACAAGCTATTTCTAAAAAATTTGCAACATAAATGAGACAACATAATATTCTGATTAGTAAGCACCTTATAAAATTACTATGAGTAACAATGCTCTAAAATAAAAATTATTAAAATGCTTTTGAAATTGCACAGGAAATCACTTTTGCTAAATATAGGTCTACTATATAATATTTAACTGATCCAGTGTTGACTGTTCTTACGCTTATTCTACCATTCCTACAAGGCAGAAATTATTGATACTTATGGGTACAATTCAATAATGAGTAGTAATCAGAAATCAGTTGTAATCCTATTTTAAACTTTTGAATTGTTAGGTAATGGTAAATAGTTCCATTACTCGATAACTCGATAACTCTTAAGCTGTTTATACCACTAATACAGCTGACCCGAACATATGGACCATACAGTACTTTTAGGTAGTGCTAACATGACCACAATCAGTGAAAACA
>JAQIVF010002371.1:0-11190 GCA_034698365.1 Steganacarus magnus | reverse complement strand
GCAATAACACAACAATTTATTTCAGAAATAAATGCCGAAAATAAAAATTTTCAATTTAATTTAGATTTGTGCAGTGCATTAGTGTGTGCTAATATACCTTTCAATAAAATAAATAATTTACATTTTCGGGAATTTTTAAATAAATATTCATCAAAATTTATTCCCGATGAATCAACACTAAGAAAAAATTATTTGCCAATATTATATAAAAATATAATTCAAAAAATGCAAAATAAAATTGGACAAAATTATATATGGGTTTCTGTGGACGAAACTACAGATTGTCAACGAAGAAGTATAGGTAATGTGGTAGTTGGCATATTAAATAAAGACAAAACAACTCCTTATTTAATTAATGTTAAGGAAATGAGTGAAGGAGTTAATCACTCAACAATAGCTATTTTAGTTGACACTTCACTAAAAGAGTTTGGTATTCGCAGCGAACAAGTTTTACTTTTAATTACTGATGCTGCAAAATACATGAAAAAAGCAGGAAACGGTTTAAAAGTTTTTTATCCGAAACTAATTCATATTACCTGTTCCGTTCATGCTATTCATAATGTTTGCGATTTTATCCGTAATGAGTTCCCTAGTGTTGTTAAATTAATAGCAAATGTTAAATCTATTTTTAAAAAATCGCCAAAAAGAATTGAAATTTTTAGGGAAAATTTATCAATTCCTCTCCCACCTAAACCAGTTATAACGAGGTGGGGGACATGGATAAGTGCAGCATCTTATTATGCAAACAATTATGAAAGTGTTTCTAAAGTTATAGACTTATTAGACGAAAAACAAGCAGCTTCAATAAAAATTGTTAAAAAACTTTTTAAAGAAACTAAACTTCGGCAACAACTCATATTTATTGAAGCAAATTACAGTTTTATTGTCTCGAAAATAGAACAATTAGAATCTCAAAATCTTCTATTAAAAGATTCAATTAAAATTATTTGTGAGTGCAAAGAAAAAATTAATCAAATTACAGACAAAACTGGTAAAAATATTGCGGAAAAGTTTCATTATGTGTTTTCTAATAATGAAGAATTTAGTTTAATGGAAAAGTTTAGTAAAATCATTGACAATAACAATATTGAACAGTTCGAAACAAAATTAAGTTTAGCAGAAATCGCGAATTTTAATTATGCACCAATTAGTACATGTGACGTGGAACGCACTTTCTCTAAATATAAACTAATACTAAGCGACAGAAGAGAAAATTTTACTGTTGATAATTTACGAATGTATATGATTGTTAATTGCAATCAAATATAATTGATTTTATAAAAGAATATAAAAGAATTTTTGGTCTTTTTTTTAAGAATATATATTCGCATATTTTTTAATTTTTCGAGAATAAAAATCCTGTCTTTATTTATAAGTTAATGCATTAAAATCACAACATATTTTTTCTCAACTTTAACTTCATTAAAAAGATTTCTATAATTTTTTACGTAAAATTCCCTACAAATTAAACCTTTTTATCCTCTGGGAGAGCGGAAACAAATAGTAATTAATTTTTAAAACATTCGAAAACCCGAAAAAAAATTTCAATGTCAAATGTTATTTTACATATTTTTCTTCTATTTATAAAATATAAATAACTTCATTATCTATTTTTGTTTGCCCGCAAAAAATCTTTTATGAAATCATATTTTATTTTTTGTGGGTCCAAAAATGGAGAAAAAATTTTTTTAACCACAATAATCTACTATACAAAATATAACCATTCATTTTGGAAAACCTGGGGCAAAAAATCTTAACTTATTCCTACTTCTTTAATGTTACGAAAAATTGATTATTTAAGGGAATTTTAGAAATTAAAAAACTGTTTAAAAACTTGACCCAAGTTACCAGGTTAAAAACAGGTAACCCAAGCTATTTTAACTAATTTTAAAATAAACTCATAGTAATAGTAATTGAATTTAATTCGTTTAGGCACCCTATACTTTAAATTTTCATGGAAAAAAATTTAAAGCGAAAACTATATGGAATAGAAAATATAATTTATTTATTTTGCAAAAACTTTCGACCGAAAATTTAACCGAATTTTGATGTTTTTCAAGCGAAAACCGCCCGAATTGAGAATTTTTTAAAACGAAAAATCCACGCCTTAGCTATAATAGTAACGCTAACGCTATAAATAGAAATATATTTAATGACAAATTATTTATCATTTAAAGATAAACTTCAGTGTTTCAAACCATGAATGGGTCTCTTTATAATATTAATACAGTTGTAAAAAATAAATAGCTGACTACACATGTTTTAAAAAACATCTCATATTATAAAATAAAATTTATAGTTTTAATTTCGTTACGCCAAAAAAAACTACAAAACTGCGAAAAATAATAAACTTGTTATAAATAAAAGAGATGAGCAAAATTCGGTATTTAACTCGAATCACAAAAATCGCGAACACTTCGTCGCCAAACATCAAACACGTGTTGATATCGCGTCCAACCGATAGTTTCAGTTACACTGCCGGTCAATGGATCGAAGTGTTTATGGCGTCCAAAACTGATTCATCGAAATTGTTGTGCACTGGATTCTCAATGATCACTAGTGACCATCGAAACGGTTCCGATCTTGAGTTCGCTATAAAACACTCGGACTGCGAAATCGTTGAATGGCTTCACAATCGTGCGAAAGTGGGTGATAGTATAACAATAAGTTTGGCGCAAGGAATCATGACTTATCCTCATCACACTCTACTCGACGACACCGATAACAGTATCAAAGCGATTGTGTTGATCAGTGGCGGCATTGGTGTGACACCGCATTTGGCCATATTTGACAGCATTTACTGTAATGGCGACGAAACGCGCGACGTTTGGTTCGTGCATCAAACGCGGCTGCGATGCGAACACATATTTCGTGAAAGAGTGCAAGCGATGTGTGACTCGCGTCCGAATCTCAATATGATTTATGTGTGTACGCAAAACAACGCAAACACAACAACAACAACAACAACAACCTCTACTGCGAACCACATCGAGAATGATTACTCGCATCGCGTGTCGCTGTCTCTGCTGTCGCACACGTATGGCGTACCCGTTTCTGACGCCTTATTTTATATTAGTGGTCCACCGCTTATGGTTAAGAATTTAGAGGATCAGATAATTATGTCTAATATTAATCGTAATCGTTGTATAACCGAAAAATGGTAGAAAATTAGTTTTATTGATAAGATAGTGCGCGCGTTATCGCTATTATAAGTGTTCTGTTCGCGGAACTCATTCAAAATGTTTGCTATAACTGTTAAACTGATATTGTTTTCGCGAAATTCTCAAATAATCAATAAAAATTATCGTAAGTGTCTTATAATTACTGATTAAATAAAAAAAATATTTTCAGTTTATTTGCATACTATAGTAGTGAGTGAGTGAGTTATAAGTGCACAAATCATGGTTCACTCCACACTCGATAATCGGAAAAACATAACCAGCCAAGAAATAGAGATTTTACAAATTGTAGTTGAAATCTGGTGAGTTTATGACTTTTGGGCAAAAATGAGAAAAAATTATTGCATAAATCCGTTGAATTTTAACCACACATCACTCTCAAAAATTTTGCGAGTCTATATTGTTGAGACCACAGGTGTTTAGACCTGAGTGTAACTATGATAGCAATACGAAAGTACGTTTTACTTAATTAAAATATTAATCCATTAAAACAGAGATGTAAAATTTTTAAAAAAGTATTGAAATCAAGTGTGAAACGAACGATGTTAAACTCATTTTTATTTATTATTTTGTTAACTAGATTTTTGCGCAGTGTTTTAGCTTAGCTTAGAGTACTAATTAGTACTACTAATTAATTATTTTTAATTACCTCAAAAAAAACTATCATTATATCAAAACAATAGTTTTTTTTTGAAAAAATTAAAAACATTAGTTTTTACAAAATTTGAAATATTATAAAACGAGTAAAAGCACATTAGACTAGATATGCTTTTTTCCGCAATAAAAATTTACAAAAAGTATTAAAATTTGAATGAGAACTAATTTCTATATAATGACATTCATTACGCTATAATTTAAATACCGATCAAAGATACACATTATAATATTATTATTAACAATATTACTTCTGAAAAACAATTCGTATTTAAAACCATTTGCTAAACGAGTAATTAAAATTTGTGTATTTACAATCAGCTGAAAAAATTATAATCATCAAACTATAATTTTAAATTAAGATTAAAGAGAGGAATAAATAGCAAAAACACACAACAAGAGGGAAATTAAATTTTAAAAAATGTTTAGAAAAAAGCTTCTGTTTAATTGTTGTTGAATATATGGAATTGCTGACTACTACACAATTCTTTTTTTACAATATTTACAAAATTTTATAATTTTTCGTATCGATAAATGACTTGTATTGCAAAAAAAAACACATATACAGTGCAATGTATTAATTAAAATACTTATAAATTTATAAATAATCCACATTACAATAATGATATTCATATGCAATATTCATAGTGTGTTAAAGATGATAAGAATAATATCGAGATACAGTATTATTTAAATGCCAAAATCAAAAACAAAATAATTAAATGTATTAACAAACTATATTTGGATGTCGTTAACGCTGAATGACTTGCAACGGTGTTAACCGAAGATTCGGCTGATAAGTGCGATGAATTGTACGAACTGTCGAGAGCGCACTGCAATTAAAATGCAAAGATTTAAATCATTGATAGAAATAATTGAATAATATTGTATAATTGCGTGCAAAAAAATGATGACTTTTTTTGAATTTAGTTTACTTAGTGTATTTGATTTTTATCGAGTTATTTATGTAAATATATACAAATCGCAAAAATATAAAATTCAAATCTGTGTATATTTTTATCGTTAAATTTTCTTAAACTTTTTATCTTAAAAATAACGCTAAACTATTAATCTGCTTATACATCAGACGTTCTTTAAATAACTTATTTCATTTATTATATGACTATTTAAATTTAAACTTTTAAAAACATTTTATTTTGCTTTTTTTACACGACAAAATTTTTTCATTAATCAAATGTTTATTTTTTTAGTGAAATCTAGAAACAAAAGTTAGACATAGTTAAAGCATTAAGTTTTTTCGTTCTAGTTTTTATTTTTATTTTTTTACTTCTCTCGAGTTAAAAACTTACAATTTTTGAGAATATAGGATGAGAAGAAATCGGATGCTTTGTTGTGCTCACAGGGACTAACAAACCTCTCTGTTAACGTTAAATGAATTGTTTATTGTTTAATTGAATTAAATTAAGTGATAAAATGCATTTATTACCCCAGATTTTGATCGATCGATCAGAACTTTGTAATACTGCATGTGATCGTATTGAAACAAGTATAAGATGGCATTTTGTTCGCTAAATTCTTCATAATAAGCGGTATCTATTCTTCCGAACACGTTTAAATCGGATAGCAATCGCTTTTCGTGAACAGTGATATGACTCTCTGTCTGTGGACATCTTTCGTACCACTCTATGCCAGAATAATATTCTCCTAAAAAAATTGGAATAGGAGCTATTTTTGTGTTTTGTTTTCTCTTCGAAAATTTCGATAATGAAACTATAGAAAACAAATCTCGAACCTTGTATGAAATAAATTTCGGTGTTTGCATCGGTATGGAAGATACTATCAATCTTTTTGCTGTAATCAATTTGCGAGCGCGAGAGTATTAAATCGCTTTTCAGTGACTTAACGGGAGACCAGTAATTTGTTTCGTACTTTAAGTAAGCGCTTATATTGAATGATAAGTATTTGAGTTCACCAGAGATATACTGTTCAATAAATAAATACGATTAATAGGCATATAAATTTTAAGTTGTAAACACTTCGCGATCGTTTCCCAACGAAAATAAATGTAAGCGTAAGCTTTGTTTTATTGATTTTATAAGTAAACTCTCATACGATAGACATAAGAAGCTTACTTTTTTTATTATCGTGTAATCTTTACTTTTTTATCCTTTTTTAATTGAAAGAATAAATATTGTGAACTATGAAGGATTTAATGATTGTATGAATGAAGTATAAATTTTATGGCATTTAGTTTTCATGTAAATACTTTTTAATGATTTTTGAGTAAACAAGTATAAAATTTACCACAGTTTACATATCACAACATTTATCTCATTTATCTTGTATTTATTTTATTGAAATTACACAGAATACTAAGTTTTTATCTTTGGCTGTTAGATATTTTTTTAGAAATTCTATTAGAAAATCAATAAAATGTTGATTAAAAGATTTGCAATATATATTTAATATTTTCATAAATAGGACTAATGTTTGAAATAGAATTGTCATAGAATTTGATATAGAATTTGATATAGTATTTTTAGCAGTTCGCAACAACTCTCTAAAATTGCCTTTTTATAAATTAAACTTTTACATTATAATTTTAAGTTGAAAACAAATGTGATTGAGATAAGCAATAGAATTAGCAATAAAATAAAATAGTAATACAAATAGTAAGCATACCTTAATGCAAACAATAGTGTGCTCATTATTGTGATCACTGGGACATTGATCAACATCTTTGAGGACAGTGGCATCACAGTTATGTATGGGCGCTGGTACTCTGCCAGTCGGTTTGTACACATTGTTGTGCTTGTCTTTGATCTCTTCCTCGCTAATCACGTAGTAATAACCATTTGATGTTAACATGATCGCGATTCCGCGATAATAGAGATACGCTATCGAATCAATACGTGACGGATTATTGCAAGCGAGGGCTGCGATCACTAACTGAACGATAAGCGCCAGTAAAGCTATTATTCTCGCGGATATATTCATGTTTTACAACTGTTTTATATGCACAATAAACAAAACTAAGAAAAAAGTGGTGAGAGAAGCACAATAAAAGCGAAGTATCAAAAAATAGCTGCAGCGGCAGCGAGTGAACCGTAGCGGACAGATAAAAAGAGACACTTTCTCGTTCTGTATGACAATGAACTTGAGTTCAATGGTTTTAGGTATCGGTTAGTAACGACAAAGTGCTAACAAAAGTATAGTATACAGCACACGTATATTATATATCGATGTATAGTATATATATAGAATGCATTTCATATTTTCACCGCGAGAGAGAAACAAAAAAAATCAATATAAAAGTCTGCGATTAAATAATCTATTCAATACACTTTATTTATCAAAAGTTTTCTGAAAATTATTTAACTCAAAATACGTCAAACGTAACACTAAGTTTTTAATGCTTTAAAACTTTTTTAACTAAAACGTTATTAATACGCGAACAAATTATTTTTATAATTCATTTTATATATCTAAACGATTTCTATTTATACACACACAGTATGCGCACTTAACTCACAGAAAATAAGCGATGTTTTGTGTCTAGCATTTGCTCGTTTGATGTGTGATGAACTCAAAACTCTCTCTCATTCATATGTGTAACGAAAATATCGATCGATGAGAGGAACACGAGATGTTGCGAACCAATCACTCGATCGCAGACGCTTTGAACTAATCCACAAAAACTAACTCTCGTAAGCTTCGCTAGAGTTTTAAACGGATTACAGTATATAATGATTGCATCAATTTTCGCTATGCATACGTATAAGCTTTTCTGCGTCGATAATACTTAATAAAGTTTTAAGTTTGGTTATGAACTTCTATTAATGCAGTTCAAGAGCAGTTTATTTCAGTGTGCATAATATTTCTTAGGAAAGTATAAATAAATTAATGCGTTTTCAGTGTCAATTAGTTCCAATGACAGAATAGTTACACAAATAATGATATCGGTGTCATCAAATAGCAATACGAAACAGCCTTCTAATCTCGACTAGAATTACCGAAAACAATTACTATAACGATGTGTTTATTGTTATTGAAAGTGCATTATTAATTAATACCGATTTTGTTTCTAATTACTTAATTTAAGATTTGAGAGAAGTTTATTTATTTTTACTGTTACTACGCTAATAAATAATAAAATTTTATTACATTAGAAACTGGTTCATGTCTGGTGTTGTTACACAGTTACTGTAGTAGTCATGTTGGCTTACTTACAGTATCATTCGATGTAAACTTGTAGTTACAAAAGAAAATAAAAAACAAAACAATGTGTATATTGAACACACTGTGCGAGTGTGTGAACAGTCGTTTGGTATCATTTATAACTTTGTTGGTACTTCAAAGTGCCTCCTCTTTCCTATTTTAGTTTTAAGGCCATAAACTTATAAAATTAACATTAACTTTACGGACACCACTTATTTATATTAATTAAAATATCATTACAAATTAAAATTATAACCAATTTAATTTGACGACTAATAATTATTACCATTATTCACGAAAAATTAAAAAAAAGTTACAGAATTCTGTAGAACTCTAGCAGAGATTGCATTGTCATAAGGGCTATACAAACAAGAGAAACTGATTAAACTGATTAAAGGCTATATCTCATCAAATACCCCATAAATATAATGGTAGCCGAAAAATATGGCTAATAAAAAGCTTAGGGTTAAACCTCTTCAATATTTTCTATTCCTACACTAACTAAGCTTCTAAAATTTATTCAGTCCTACTTCACAATTAAAATATCATTTATTCTCAGACTTCAGAATGTTATTTAAACTACGATAGCAATATTTCCTAATAATATATATATAGTATACTAAAATTCAAAAGTGATTTGATAATTCGAATGCATAACTTTATTACTAATAACTAATTAGTAAACTTAGATCTCAAAAAATTAAGTATATCGATATTGAATGCAAGCTAATCAATATTATTCAAGTCGATTAATTATCGCATACTGCCCAACAAGCCAACAATATTTGGAGCATTTTTGGACAGATCAACAGGATATTCCTAATGGGTATTTGCTACTTTTCTAGTATGCTTTTTTATCAGCTAAATATAGAAGTTTATTGATATAAGTCTATGTTAATGAATGTTTCGATCGAACTTATTTATTGCCTGCGAGCAACTTTTTATTGAACAAATATTTTTAGTAATTACGGAAAAATAAATTCTTCCAAAGGTTCATTTTTATTTTTTTCCCAATATTTATTTTTTTTATTAATTAGAGGTTAAAAATGTATTTAAATATTTGGAAAGATATAATTGGCTCCTTTCTTTCCCGACCATCATTACCACTAACGTTCTTTATCGCTAATCGAAACGTAAAAAAAAGTTAATTAATTAGAGATATTTTCGCATTAATTAAAATATAATTAATTATCTATAGATTAATATTAAACTATTCATTTGTACATTTATATCTTAACTTAATTGAATAAATATAAGTTAATATACTTAATGTATATAAAACACGTCATTAAATTTTTTTCATTTTTGTGTATTCAATAAAGTTTGTCTGACATTAGCGCGTTAGATATCAAAAGAATATATTATAAAATCATTTTTCAAAGGAAAAGTTTTTTTTGCATATGCGATTAAAATTAAAAATCTAAAAAATTCCTTAAAACTGTTGATTATTAACAAATAAATTTTAATTTTTAATTTATTGCAGATATTTTAATAAAGCAGGAAACTTCTAAAAGTACCATCGGAGTAATTAATAAAATCAAATCTTGTAAATTTAACTTTAAGATAGCATTTATTTCTTGGCTAAAAATAATCACAAAATTACTTGATTAAATTATAATTTATATACTGTATCTGAATAGAAAAATTTTTCACTATACAAAAATAATTTGATTGAACCGTTCAAAGGTTTTCAGGTTTTGAAGGAATTCAAATATCTGAATCTTTTTTGCATTAATAAGAAATGAACAAAATAAAAGTAGTGGTAGTCTAAAGTTATAAATTTTAATCAAAGTAAATATTATTTGAAATTTAATTAGAAAAATGTTTGATGACTTAAAAGGATGCGGTTATATCTAAAGGAATTTTTTTGGCTTATGAACAAAAAAAGGGGTTAATAGGCAATTGCTTTAGTGTTTGCTTCATCAATTAACTGCTTCGCAGTAAGAGATATATTAGTCATTTGATGATTCACTTTTGTTGTTTTAATTCAAATAAAATATGACTGCCTTTAAAACGAAACGCATTTGGCAGTTGCAGCTGTATTTAAATTATGTTCCAAGTATATGAATCACCAATTTGTAGCTAATTATCGCACATAACTCGTAAGAAAATTTATGCCTATTATCCATTGGTTACAGTTTTCAAGTCATTATTCAGTAACACTTAAATTTTGTTTTTTTAACATTTGTATTTACTAATCATTTCAATCAATTTAATTCAATAAAAATAAACAAAACTTAGATTAATGTTAGTGAGAAAAAAAATGTCACCGCAAAACTAATCTTATTTGTTTTTATGCGACATTTTTTTGGAATCACATCACAGTGCAGACAAATAAAATTTGCCAAAAAATTTTAGGCAAAGTAAATTGTAGTCGAAATGAAGTCATTCACTTCTTGTATCCGTTGTATCCGTAGGATTTTAAATTGCGAAAGTTTGACTCTTAAATTAATAATAATTATCTAAAGTGAATCTGATTTATTTTATGATCGAGAGATATGGTAAGAAAAAATTTAATAGTTATAACTTATTTTTAACAGAAAACATGGCGATTGTTTTTTTTAATTCTAGTTAGAAAAAATCCAAAACTAAAAAGATGCTATTATTACGGTTCAATTATCGAAAAAATCTTAGTAAAAACTGAACAATTTCGCATTAATTCGATCTGATTAAATAAGATTTTTAAAACTTCTTTCATCAATCAATTATTAAATATTTACAGTATAGCTTTTAGCGATGTTTCTTATTTTAACGATTGATTCAGATTTGTATTTTGAAACTCATATTTTGACATTTTTATTGATTTTATTTATTTTTTACATTTGTCTTCGCAATCAAACACGCACTGCTTTAAAGATGCTTACCGACGTTGCTATGATTGAAAGATGAAAGAAAGTGAAAGAACGTAATATATCATGACATAAACCCAACGATCAATATTACCCAATGTTTTGCGCTCGATTTACTTTTTGGGTGTAAAAAGAGAAAAGCTCTTTGCAAACAGAAGTGCAAAATTTATCAAACGTATTAAACCTGACAACTTCTTATAAACCCTTCCAAAATTATTTTTAAGTTTTTAAAAAAATATCGATATATTTTAGTAGTGATGGGAATAAGCTCAAAAATGGTGAGCTTCAGCTTCAGCTTATCAAGCTCAAGCTCAAAAATGATCTAACTT
>JAQIVF010002370.1:0-11192 GCA_034698365.1 Steganacarus magnus | reverse complement strand
ACAACACAACACATACAGGGCAAAAATTTTCTCGAGTGATAGATCACACTATGAGGTTATTTTTGTCGATTAAATATAACACTGAAAAGTTAAAAGATTAATCTTTTGGCTTTTGATGCTGTGTTCTATGCGCTCATGACTCTCTATTTCCTTGTTCTCAACGTCAAAGCTATAAACACACACACATTGTGTGTCAAAATTTGTGTCTGTTGTATGCACACTTGAAATACGTGATAATGCAAATTTAATTCGTATCTCTCACACTCTGTTTTTTGTGATACAATATATAATTAATTATTTTTAGTGCTGCTATCATTCAATCTGGCGAAAAACTCCTCGCATTCATTTAATGTAAAACATAATCTTTTGGTGCATTTTGTAAACGCGCTGATAAAACACATCATTGTTTCTCAGTTAAACAATTCTGTTTGAAAAAAGGTCAAACACTATCTCACCATTTCTTCTCTCTAATTAAAGGGTTTACGAGCCAATGAAAAATAAACATATATAATAGTATAATAATATAAAGAACTAGTAATTATTTGCTATCTTGAAATCGATACCAAAACAACCAATTAATATCGGATCAACGATTTTAAAGCTTAAATTTTACGCATCAATTTTAAATCAAAACATGCCGTATAGATATTATCTTGTGTGAGATATCTTTTGCAATATAGTTCATTCGCCTGATATTCTGGAAAAAAAGAGTATTTAAAATATAAAATAGCATTATTGTATGCTTAGATATTTGACATTTAATAGTACAGATATTTTTGTAAAGTCAATTGAAGCTTATTGTCTAAAACAAATAAGCATCATTACCACTACATTAAACAATATTCAGCCATAACTATTGTTTTTGAATTGTCTTAATGATTAGTAACGGAGGTAAAAGTCAAACACAGAATAAATTTCTAGGGCACACACACACGAAGTATTGATTGCCGAAAATAAGAAACAAAAAAGTATCATATAAGAGATTATTTCGTTGTAAAAGAATTATTTTTCTTCTTTTTTCGATACACACACACACAAACACACACATAACATACTGCTAATGCTTGGATGAATAGAAAAAAATGTATTTTATTGATCATTAATTCAAAGGTTTAGTAAGACTTATCTGATGATTATAAGTGATGCTTAATCCAATCAAACATAGCTCTTATATGACATGTTTAATAGTAATACTTTTGCTGTGTTCGACTAAAATACTTCATATTTTCATATACATATAAGCAAAAAAAATGTGTATCGAATGTCTAGAAGCAAAAATAAAAATAAAAATAAAACTCTGAGAGAGAAAGAGAGAGAATGCCATCAGAATAATATTTAACTTTTCTTATGTCTCGCGAATGCTGTTTTATTCGCTCAATAACTCACACATCTATTATCTTTCAATTCACTGCAGCTTCTAATCAACGATTTAACAGTTAGTTGTAAATTTAGCAAATAATAACAAACAACCCTAAATGAATGTGTGAGTGTAAAGTTTTTTGTCCGATTAAAAAATTGATGGATATATTTCATCAAAGGGCTATTCTCTTGCTGTGTATTCTAACATCTTGTTAACATCAAAAAAGTGATTTTTTAAGTGATAATTTTATTCCTTCATCCATAAATAAGGTTAAGAAATATTTTATTTATTCATGAATAGATTACGTCACATTTTTTAAATGCGTAACGTTTCAGTTAGACTCTTCTAACCATCATCAGGCGACTTATGCTGAATTTAAATTTTTAAAAAATTTAAAAAATTTAAAAATTTAGAACATTATAGCACAACTATAAAGCAAGAGAACTAACTAATGAATGCTAACTTTGACTAAAAAATAGTTGCTAACCGGAGTTGTTTTAGATTTTTAACTAAACTATTCGGTGTAAAATTGCAATATAATGCAAGAACATTTCACGTGATTTTTATTAAACAGTTATACAGTCCAATAACCGCCATTACGGCGATTTTTGGAGTACAACGGCATAAAAATTTAATTAAATTTTTAGGGTATTTGAATTATAAATTAACCTATTATTAATATAAAATTTAATTAAAATGTTAAAAACAATTAATTCTTAAAAAATATTTATAAATTACATCAAAAACTTCTAAAAGATTATTTCTAAGTAAAATAATTTTTCTCTAGCATAAAAAAATTGTATAACTGTTTAATAAAAATCACGTGAAATGTTCTTGCATTATATTGCAATTTTACACCGAATAGTTTAGTTAAAAATCTAAAACAACTCCGGTTAGCAACTATTTTTTAGTCAAAGTTAGCATTCATTAGTTAGTTCTCTTGCTGTATAGTTGTGCTATAATGTTCTGAATTTTTAAAAAAATTTTTTGAATTTTTTAAAAATTTAAATTCAGCATAAGTCGCCTGATGATGGTTAGAAGAGTCTAACCGAAATGTTGCGCATTTAAAAAATGTCATACTGTCGAGTAATAAATCGAATCATTAAATTTAAAAAAAACTTCCGACAGTTCCATATGGATTATTATTATTTAGATTACATAGCGTTAAAACAGAAAATGTTTGCCTTTTATTCGCATTTAGCATTTTGTGGATAATAAGACTAGAAAACGCGGCATCTATTGGAAGTGCACTTTACTATTATTATTCTGTTTTTAAAGGCTTAGTACTTTCATTTAGAATCCATAATAGTATACTAGTACAATATTGAGTTTATTTGTTAACTAACTTTGTAGTCAAAAAAATTGTTGCGCGTCTGGGAGAGAGTGTCGTATTCCTCTCTAACGAAAACTATAACGAAACGTGTTTCGATTATTGTTCCCGAATTTGATGCCTTTTAATGCATTTGAATTTTGATGGCTTTAGACCTCCTGAATCCATTCCGATTTTTGGTACTTTATAGTACCTAAAAATTGATTCCATAGTCATAACAGGCACGAATAAATTCGAAAACATAAATATAATAATAACAAGTAAACAGTAAACATAAATATTTAATGTTTATTTCTATAATTCACACACGAAATACACTAATAATTTTGCACATAACTAACATATTCACGACGACATTTACGAGATCAATAATTTCGTTGCTAAATAATATTAAAATTTTTATCGAACACATAAAATCATTAGCATAGCTATTTTACTGAATAAATATTTTTGTTGGCATTAATAAAGGAAAATTTAAAAATTATTTAATTGTTAGACTAAAACATTCACGCGTACAGAGAGGACGGTATTTTAAAAAAATAAGATAATAGAAACGTTTTGTACAGGTATGTGTGTTTGTGTATAATGAATGTGCAAAACAAGATATTTTTTACATAAGTGTTATTACAAAAAATAACCGAAAGAGTTTTGATGTTTTTGTAGAATATATTAAATTATAAGTTTTTACACAATTTTGACATTTATACCGAAACATTAAAAAATATATTGCTCAATGTATGTGTTCTTTCAACATATAGACTTAATAAAACCTTTACATAATGATTTAATATGCTTTCACAGAATTTATTAATTAATGTTTTGTGTTTTAATGGTGTATTTCTTTAAACTTCAGTTTTTTTAACGACAAGCGTCAAACATGCTTAACTAATCAATTATTCAATAATATTATGCATGAAAAATATTGAATAATTTACGAGTTATTTTTATTAATAAAAATATCGATAATACTTAATATGCAAAATTACAGCATTACTCAAAACTCGCACGAATTTATTCAATAACATTATTATTTGAGAAACGGAATGAAGTACTACTAACTTATCATTAATAATTGTCTATTAAATAATTTTATAGTATTGAGAATTCGTAATACTGTTAAAATTGAATAGAGATATAAAGACCAACAATAAAATGTCTGTCGAAGAATTTGATCCATTAAAGAAATTACCACCACATATGATAATCATAAATAGTGGCAATCAATTCTATTCGATAGGATTATGGCAGTGGAGTATTGCTAATGCGAAACGAAGTGCAATCTATTGCTATCCAATTCTATCAGTAATTAGTGTTTTAATAATATTGGTCCGATCTATCATTTCACTAACAACTAAAGAAGAAGATAAAGAATTTTTTATCAAAATCGGTGATATATGTTATTTCTTAAACGTTCGTTATCAGCTTAACGGTTGTATAATTTTCTTATGTATGCTCGCACTCATCACTCTTTGCATACATCACTGGAATTACTGTCACAATATATGGCCGACATATATGAAAGTGTTTGAAATGATGGCCGGATATACTACTCCTCAATCCGTTGCCATCACTGATACCGTAACTATTCTGAAAATGATAAACACTACCCGCTATTCACTAAAATTTGTAACATATAACATAAATTTGTACCCAATTTTGGTGTTTATCGCTCACTTCACTCCGTTAGCTATGGTTAGCACATTCAATGAGATCGTGTTATACGCCATTCCATGGAGTTTTCTCTTCACTTATGGGATGACATATATCATTTCGATTATTGTCTGGCATATCACTTACTTTTATTTGATTTGCTTGTATTTGAAACTCAAATTTCGAGTTCTGGTTCGCGAAATTGACAGAAAATCGAATAAAAAGCTTGTTTTGTGCGAAACATTCATTAATTCGATAATTAATTGTTTTGACAAAGTCTACACAGAAATAAATGATTACAATGATAGTTATTGGGCAGTGTTTGGGTTTTGGATATACTTTACATTTACAGCTATTGTTTGTCTAATATTGTATACGTTATTGTTTGGCAAAATGGTAATAATTAGTCGTTTAATTTTCATATACGGCATAGCAATCGTCAGTTCAGTATTAATCGGTTTCATGATAATCGCTGCATCGTTGGCGTATGAGATGGCAAACTCGTATAAATTGCTGCTTTTACTTAATTCGCGTATTATTAAACACAGAATTAAGGCTTCAGTGAGAATAAAGGTAAAATAAGGAAACAATAATCTATCAAATTTCTTATCTATTTAATTATTTTAATAAACATTTTAGTTATCATCATTGATTGAAAGAGTGAGTCAGAAAAGAGTGGGATTTTACTGCTGGAAACTATTCATCATTAATTACTTTCGTTTGTACGAAGTAAGTCAAAGAATAAAAATTTCAAATACAGTTTAATTAATTTAATAATGATTTGTATTGCAGGTCATATCGCTAATGAGTTTGCTTTTCTTAAAATTAGTGGACATATCATCAAAACATTAGGTTTGAATTAAAAGTAAATGTTGTGTTCAAATCTTTTATTTTAAACTTAATAATTTTTCACATTTCAGTCACTTTTAGTTCTACACAGCGAAATCGGATCGGGTTTGAAATGTTTTTAAAATAAAGTTTGTTTATAATTTATCAATCTTTATATTTATTGATAAATAACTATTTATAATAAAGCACGATATGATATGATATGTTAGTTTTTTCAAATAATCTTAGTATTTGTTTCATAGCAAATAATATAAATGTTTAACCATCTTTTAAAATTACAATCAATTTTGTCATTAAAATAGATTAAGAAAACTGAGTATTAGTCTGATATCAATATTTGTTAGTTTTAAACTTAATTTATTAGTAATGATATGTTCGAGTGGTGCACACGTACCAAAGCGATAAGCGGTAAATTTATCGAAGACATAAAATCAATAGGCATAGCTATTAACTTGAATTTAATACTTACAATATAATAATAATAACTCAGCATTATTTAAGAAACTTTAGAAACCGATACTTTAGAAAATATATTGCTCTATGTATGTGTACGTTCAAAATATAGACTTTATATAACCTTTACATAATGATTTACACGTGTTTGCGTTCACAGAATTTATTAATAAATGTTTTATGTTTTAATGGTGTATTTCTTTAAACTTTAGTTTTTTTTAACGACAAGCATCAAACATACTTAACTATGAAATAATTCAATGATTTTATGCATGAATAATATTGAATAATTTACGAGTTATTTTTATTAATAAAAATTATCGATAATTCATAAGATGAAAATTTATTCATAATTCACACGATTTTATTCAATAACATTATTATTTGAGAAACGGAATGAAGTATTACTAAATTATCATTAATAATTGTCTATTAAATGATTTCATAGTTTTGATTAGAGATATAAAGACCAACAATAAAATGTCTGTCAAAGCATTTGATCCATTAAAGACATTACCACCACATATGATAATCATAAATAGTGGCAATCATTTCTATTCAATAGGATTATGGCAGTGGAGTATTGCTAATGCGAAACGAAGTGCAATCTATTGCTATCCAATTCTATCGGTAATTAGTGTTTTAATAATATTGGTTCGATCTATCATTTCACTGACAACTAAAGAAGAAGATAAAGAATTTTTCATTAAAATCGGAGATTTCGAATATTTTTTGGGCGTTCGTTATCAGTTTAACGGTCTTTTCATATTCTTATGTTTCTTAACACTCATCACTCAAGCCATACATCACTGGAATTACTGTCACAATATATGGCCGACATATATGAAAGTGTTTGAAAAGATGGCCGGATATACTACTCCTCAATCTGTTGGCATCACTGACATGGAACCTATTCTAAAAATCTTAAAAACTACCCGCTCATCAATAAAATTGGTAGCATATAACATGAATTTGTAGTGTTTATCCTTCTCTTTACTCAGTTATCTATGGTAAGCACATTCAATGAGATCATGTTGTACGCCATTCCATGGAGTTTTTTCTTAACTTATGGCGCGACATATATCTTTTCGGATATTGTCTGGCAAATCACTTACTTTTATTTGATTTGCTTCTATTTAAAACTCAAATTTCGAGTTCTGTTTCACGAAATTGACCGAAAATCGAATAAAAAGCTAGTTTTGTGCGAAACATTCATTAAATCGATAATTAATTGTTTTAACAAAGTCTACACAGAAATTAATGATTACAATGATAGTTATTGGGCAGTGTTTGGGTTTTGGTTATACTTTACATTTATGTCTATTGTTTGTCTAGCATTGTATACTGTATTGTTTGGCAAAATGGTAATAATTAGTCGTTTAATGTTAATATACGGCATAGCAATTGCCAGTTCAGTATTAATCGGTTTCATGATAATCGCTTCTTCATTGGCGTATGAGATGGCAAACTCATATAAATTGCTGCTTTTACTTAATTCGCGTATTATTAAACACAGAATTAAAGCTTCAGTGAGAATAAAGGTAGAAATAGTGAAACAATAAATTTTCAATTTTCTTATCATTTAATGAAATTGTTTTTATTTATTCATCATTGGATTCATTTAATTTCTTATCTATTTATTTATTTTAATCACCATTTAAGTTATCATCATTGATTGAAAGAGTGAGTCAGAAAAGAGTGGGATTTTACTGTTGGAAACTATTCATCATTAATTACTTTCGTTTGTACGAAGTAAGTGATGATTATTATCCAATAAATACTAAAAGTTTCAAATTCAAATTAATTAATTCAATAATGATTGTGAATGATTTGTATTGCAGGTAGTAGTAAGAGGGATATGAACCACCCCTGATAGGTCAGTGGTGGTTCATATCACCCCCGTTGAAAAGTCTATTCGAGAAGTCTACACACTTCGTGGGTAAGTAATACTACAAAACGACTTATATACGCCCGACCCTTTTTCGATAACGCTCGGTAACATTAGTCTTCTTATAAGCTCGCTTGAATTTAATTTATTTCATTAAATCCATTTCCACTTCCATTCCACTTCCATTCCACTTCCATTCCACTTCCATTCCATATATTTCAAAATTTGTATATGGCCTCTCTATACATAAATCAGTTGGGTTGTTGTTTCGCTTAGGGTGACCGAGAATTTACTGCGCATTCGTAGGATCAACGGTTTATGATTACGCAGCCAAAAACTGATTTTATAAAATTTTAAAATTTATAAAATTCTAAAAGATTAGAATATTTATATTACTTACCTTTTATAAAAATTTTGCGACATAACTAGTCCATGATCCAACTGAAAAATGTTTGTCCAAACTGTTTAAAAAACTTGATGTTCACATGTGGAGCACTACTAACGGAATGAACATAAAAGCAGAGTGTCTGAGCTTATATAGCTATGAGTGGACAAGCGCAATATACACCCCCAGTAGACATGCGTAGTAGACATGGGTAGTATAATGTGCAGTAAACAATAATTGATTATCGATTATCGATTATGATTTAAAAACTTGTATTTAACATCTCTAGACCAAGATTCGCTGGGTGTTGTTTCGCTTAGGGGTTCCTAGACAGAATTCCCTAAGATCTACCAAAGATTTAATTGCTTTTAGACTTTAATCCTGTCATTATCAATAACTTCTGGTGCCACTCAGACTACATTCTCTAAGTTGATTGATAATGATATGTCTAGTCTAAAAGCAATAAAGCCTATGGTTTTTTTCAGGGAGTGTAGTCTGAGTGGCACCAGAAGTAATTGATAATTACAGGTCTAAAGTTTAATTTCGAGTTTATATTATTTTTCGAAATTTCGACCTTTTATTTTTATAAAATGTAAGTAATATGAATAATCTAATCTTTTAGAATTTTATAAATTTTAAAATTTTATAAAATCATTTTTTGGCTGCGTAATCATAAACCGTTGATCCTACGAGTGCGCAGTAAATTCTCGGTCCCCCTAAGCGAAACAACACCCCAACTGATTTAGGTCTAGAGAGGCCATATACAAATTTTGAAATATATGGAATGGAAGTGGAATAGAAGTGGAAATGGATTTAATAAAATAAATTAAATTCAAGCGAGCTTATAAGAAGACTATTGTTACCGAGCGTTAGCGAAAAAGGGGCGGGGCGTAAAAAGTCGTTTTGTAGTATAACTTACCCATGAAGTGGGTAGACCTCTCGCATAGACTTTTCAACGGGGGTGATATGACCACCACTGACCTGTCAGGGGTGATTTCATATCCCAATACTATTGCAGGTCATAACGCTTTTGAGTTTACTTTTCTTAAAATTAGTGGAAATATCGTCAAAACATTAGGATTGAAATATATTAATTCCGAAATATATTTTAGTAAAACAAACGTCCTGAAAAAATTTCTAGCTATGGAAAATAAATGGAATGGAAAAGTTTTAGCTCTTTACCCCACCCCAGGGACTCGGTAAAACTAATTAAAAAATTTTTATAGTATTTTAGCATCAGCCTCTAATTCTTCTACTAATATAAAGTGCTAAGGGTTTAAAATTCATTTTTAAATTGTGACTAAACGGCAAGTGCTAGAGCTGTACAATAAATATGAAAGTTTTAACTCATGCTCTCAATGACTCGGTAAAAATAATAAAAAAATTAGAGGGAGTTTGGGAGAGTTAAAAGTGGAAAAACCTTATAAACCCAAGGCTTTGATAAATTTGTGTGTATTGCTGCAATACAGTATAACACATATCATAAGTGACCCTTTACTGTATGCTTTCCGTCTAATATAGTGTACATAACGAGATATCGCGAGGGAAAGCATGAGAGAGAGAGAGAGAATGAGTTAGAAAATGAAATAGGGAGAGAGGCTATTAGAGTGTTATGAGAGAGAGAGAGAGTATGAGAGATAGAATTAGAGAGAGTATTAGAGAGAGAGAGAGAGAGAGTATGAGAGAGAAATTATTAGAGAGAATAAGAGAGAGAGAGAGAGAGAGAGTATGAGAGAGTATTAGATAGTATTAGAGAGAATGAGAGACAGAATAATCGAGACAACAGAAATTCGAGAGAACGAGAGAGTATAAGAGAGGGAATGAGAAAGAGAGAGAGAGAGTATGAGAAAGAGAATGAGAGAGAGTATTATAGAGATAGAGAATATGAGATAGAGTATGAGAGAGTCTGTATAAGAGAGAGAGAGTATGAGAGATAGTGTGTATGAGAGAGTGAGAGAGTGTGTATGAGAGAGTATTAGAGAGAGAATGAGAGATTGTATTAGAGAGAGAGAGAGAGAGAGAGAGAGAGAGTATTACAAAGATAGGGAGAGTATGAGAAAGAAAGAAAGAAAGAGAGAGAGAGAGAGAGAGAATAATATTTAGCAGCGATTTGCTACATGAGCCTCTTGTTAATGTTTTATTTTTATAATTACTTGCAACAAAAGCTAGTTTCTATTTTCAGTGTGTAATCAATTAAAATTTGTTTTCGCTATTAGATGTACTAATAATTTCGATGAATTATCAAATTTTAATTTCGGAATTTAATCTTTAAAAATAAATAACCCGTTATTAAACTCACTCATCCTATTATTTCCAAATAAAAATATTTAAATTATTTAGTTTCTTATTTATCACAGTATAGTAAGTTAGTTATCCTTTAGGATATGAAAAGCAAATAATTCTATGATAGAAAATTATACGTAAAGTCAATATTGCTTGCATAAAATTTATAAGTAATAAATGATAAAACGTTATGAAAACAATTTGCGTTACTAAACGCTACTACAAAACTAATTAATCTTATTTTTATACAACATTTCAAATTCCAATGAAATACGAACACAAGTATAAATAAAGCAATTACATATTTTTTTAGTAAACAATTCCAAGTATTGCAGTCATTCCAACCTTATTAGTACTATTATCTTTTAGAAAAAACATATCAATTGACGACACAAGTTAATAACCATGCGATATTCAGTAATAATCGATAGTTGTTATGCGTGATTAATGCTAATGCTTTAAAATATTTTTTTTTTCAAGTTAGTAGTGTTACGTTATTAAAATGGAGAGTGAAAATTCATATTTTACCGAATCATTAATTTGGTCAGCGGTCAGTGAGTTAGAGAGAAATTTCGAGCGAAAAGTGAAAATTACCGCAAAAATATTTCAGCTATTGATACGTGAAAAGTATAATATCGATAACGTGTGCGATGCGAGTGAAGAGTCATTTAACTCTCTGTACGAGAAGTACAAGCTATGTTATCTCAATTGTTTGCGCGCCGATTATTATTTACAAAACGGTAGGTATGAGAGAGAATTTATCGAGAAAACGAAATTAGGTGAAGGAAGTTTCGGTGCGGTCTATGAGGTGCGCAGCAAATTAGACAAACAAGACTACGCGCTAAAGAAAGTTAGAATACTGGGTAATAATAATTCAACACTTAGTTTTATTTTGAAATATTTATAATTTTATATAAATTTAGAAAGTTTTGATCGCGATCTGAACAAAACACTGAACGAAATCAAAATTTGGCAAACACTTAAAAGCGAATTC
>JAQIVF010002369.1:0-11192 GCA_034698365.1 Steganacarus magnus | reverse complement strand
GTATTTTATAAATAATTTTTATTTACAATAAAGTAAATAGTACATCATATCTGATTTAAAAATAAAATTATCAATTTTTTTCCCTCCTGTAATTACCATTTTTACGGAATCGTATGCTAAAACTTTACACTTAGAAGCTGTGAAAATTAATGCTGGAAATATCTCTTGTTCATATGAAACCAATTTATGTCCACTTTTGATTATTGTGTCGTACAGTTTATAAAAAATCAATTTTCACAATGTAATCATATACACCCACCATGTTTTCAACAGTTATGCATTTTAGTTTAACCAAATAACCTGCTTTTTGTAACCATTCTTGCTATTTTTCTTATCGAAACACGTCCATCTTCAATAGATTTAGACCCAGTAAGAACAAGCTTACCTGTTCTGAATAACAAACAGGTTGTATATGGTTTTCTGATACGAATAACTAAAGATCTGAGTTTACTTTTGTTATAGGTCACATTATTTAATTTATTAAAGCATTCATCTAAGTCTAAAGTACAGTTTAAATTTGCGCTCATAGTTAAATTTTGAATTTTATTCATAAATATTACAATACAAATAAGATTGTTAGTGAAAAATTAAAACAACTTTTCGTATTCACTATTCATAAGCAATTCAGCTTCTGAAAAGTTTTTATCGTCCTCCTGTTTGTGTGAAATGTTGTCATCATCAACTTTTTTTGATTTTATTGGCTCTTTTCTTCTTAGTATGAGGTTCTTCGTTAACATCGTCATCAGAATATAGAAAAGTTTCGTTACTTTTTAATTTATGACGCTTTTGAGAGCTTTCAATCTTTTTATCATCGAATTTTTCTTCTTTTTCCCATTTGTTGTCAATTGACTTTGAATCAGACAGATCTTCTTCTTCATCATAATCATTTTGACGCTTAGATTGCAAAAGTTTTAAGTTATACATAACTTTAGCGTTGATTTTAACCGTGTTCTTGATAACTCGAACAAATAACTTGAATAACACTTCCTTTAAAGGTGTTACAAAATTTAGTAAAACTCCTTCTTTGCATTTTTTCATCCTAACAGTTCGACCATTTTTCTCCACACTTCCTGAGCTTTTCCTTTTTTCAATCTGATGAGTGAGCCAAAAGTATTCGAACGGGGTCAAACATATTCCTTTTTTAGTTGCTTTCCCAGTTTCATAAGTTCTAATATCCACAAACGTAAGACTAGTTTTATCCGTCTGGTTTAGTTTAGTAATACGCACAAACTTAATTGTGTTGTTAATACTTTTACTAATAGCCTGATGAAATACAAGTTTCCAATTTCCGTATGAAGTCATCTTGATTAATGATAAACTAGTATAATGCTCTTATTTATATAGCCTATGGTTTATCAAATTATAACAATATGCGCAGGCGTAAATGCTTAATGTTTGCTGTATGAAGTATGACTTAGAACCTTTTGTTCTAAATCTGGGTCATGTAAAGATAGTACATGCAATAACCTTGATGCGACTTCTCGTTTTGCAGAACGTTTAGAACGGCCAAAGGCCATTGAGTGAAACCTTATACCATCTTTATTTTTGACTACGGCGTCAACACGAAAACTTCCAATCCAGTTAACATTATTTATTGAATTAGTTATCGGTAGTGGAATAATTTGTTCAATCAGTTTATACTTGGGATATGAAACGTTTTTCTTATGGCAAAAGAGTTTGTTCTTTTGACAATATTCGTTTAATAACTTAACAGGCTCCAAATCATACCAAAAATAAAGCTGAGAAACTTTAGTATCAGCCTCCATAATATAAATAATTTGAACAAATTTACTCAGAATTAATAAAATATTTTATTATAATTATAAACTCAACTTTTGCACTTATGTTATATAGATAGACAGGCTTTAATATGTTTATTTCTAAACATCGTCAATTTTTTGATTGGTTGTAAGACGGATGACTCAGAACCTTTTGTTCTAAATACGGATCATGTAAAGATAGCATATGCAATAACCCAGAAGCGATTTTACGTTTTGCTAATCGTTTTGTTCGACAAGAAGCAAATTCCCAATATTTTGAAATACCCATTTTAACCGAACAATGAACTTTGTGCCTTGTGTTTATGTCTTCAATAGGAGGCAACGGCATCAGTGTTCCTAGAAATGTATATTCAGGTAACATCAATTTCTTTTTTTGGCAGTACTCATTCAACTCCTTAACAGGCTAATTGTCATACCAACTTTACTCTTTTAACAAAGTAACACATAATTTTAATAAATAATTAATACAAATGTTTTAATACTAAAGTTTTTATTTTCATTAGGATAAATATATTACAAAATTTGCTAATTTAACTAAAAATAAAATAAAAGCTTACATTTCAAATTTTCTATCTTTAAGCCACTTATATAGAATATTAGCTTTCTTTTGTGCACATTTCCATTTTGCTCCTCCTTTTCTAAACCACTGATGAAATGCGCAACACTTTTCATCATAGTTTAATTCCAAAGTTTCAATGCTTTTGCAGCCAAATTCTTCCAAGTCGATATGAGGTATTCCAATCTTATTAAGTATAACAGCCAGTTGTGAATTTTTAATGCAAATAAGTTTTTTATCTTTAGTTTTAATTTGTTGATACAAATCGAAGATTTCAAACTCATAGTCCACCAGAGGAAGACCATGTAAAACCTTTTCTAAAAATCTGTTAGTAACTTGATCCTGTTTATTAAAATCATCATAAGTGAGTTTAGGATCTACTAAGAAAAATAAGTTTTTTGTTTCTGATTGTTTTGCTATTTCTCTCGGAATGAAAGCACCATCTTTAATAAAACCTTGAGCATCAATTATACCACAAATTTTCTGAGCCATATTCAATGAGTGTATAAGGTTTTAACAATATAGTCGTTGAGATTTAGTTTGTCACAAAACAGAGAAATAATATCACTATATGCATATCCCTTAAGTCTCAGCTGATTGATTTATTAATTGACTGAATGCCTGGCAGATGGACAGATTGACATATTGTCAGATTGAAAGATTGACAGATTGAATGACAATAACATATTGACAGATTTAATGACAGATTGACAGCATGACAGATTGAATGACAGATTGAATGACAGATTAAGATATTTACAGATTGAATGACAGGTTGAATGACTGATAAAATGACTGATAGAATGACAAATTGACAGATTGGATGATAGAATAGCAGATATATAGATTAATAGATTGATAGTTTGATTGAATGAATGAATGAATGTGTGTGTGCGTGTGTGTGATTGAATCCGATAGACCCGTTAAGTCTGAGTCACTCTTACAAAGCTAAGCTAACAATGGTAGGCTATACCGAGAAAGTGAGTAAATTTTCAAAATTTACATATCAGACTTAACGTGCTTTTGATGTCAAAAACATTACAGTTTTCAACATTAAAAAAATTTTTTTTATCCCCCACCCACCCCTCCTAAAATTATTATTATATTTTTAAAGTGTTCGTAGAAGTTAAAATAGAACATATTTAGTTATAAAGAAAAGCGCCAAAAATTTTAATTACGCTTAAATCTTAATTAAGCATACTTTAAACTGTAAAACAAGCCCAAATTTAATCGGATTTTTCGTGATTTTTTTTTTCAGTTTTTCAGTTTTGGTCGGATTTTTCGGGGTTTTAAAAAAAATTTCATATCTCGATATTTGACCTCATTTCAAAGTCTCAAATAGTTTGACCTCAATTTAAAAAACTCTCTATGGAAGGACACGCCGCCTCTCGCAGGAGCTCTTCTCTACTCCGTATCATAATATTTAAAAACCAAAATGTCTGTGATAGATCTCCTTTATAGTCTCCTCCCCTTGGGGGTCCAACCCCCACAACACCTATTTCATTGAAATCAGGACAAATAGGGGAGTGCAAGTAGGGGAGTCTCGAAGTGGTGGGCGCCCCCTATGTGGGTAGGGGTGGGAATTTTTGTTACAAAACCCAATCAACATGTATATCATTAATTTCAGGTCAAAGAGAGGAGTGCAAATAGGGGGGTCTCGAGGTGGTGGGCGCCCCCTATGGGGGTAGGGGTGGAAATTTTTGTTACAAAACCCAATCAACATGTATATAATTGATTTCAGGTCAAAGAAAGGAGTGCAAGTAGAGGTCTCTAGGTGGTGGACGCCCCTATTTGGGTAGGGGTGGGATATTTTGTTACAAAACCCTATCAACATGTATATCATTGATTTCAGGTCAAAGAGAGGATTGCAAGTAGGGGTGTCTCGAGGTGGTGGGCGCCCCCTATGGGGGTAGGGGTTGGAATTTTTGTTAAAAAACCCTATCAACATGTATATCATTGATTTCAGGTCAAAGAGAGGATTGCAAGTAGGGGTGTCACGAGTTGGTGGGCGCCCCCTATGGGGGTATGGGTTGGAATTTTTGTTACAAAACCCAATCAACATGTATATCATTGATTTCAGGTCAAAGAGAGGAGTGTACGTAGGGGCGTCTCGAGGTAATGGGCGCCCCATATTTGGAATGTGGTTAGAATTTTTGTTAGAAAACCCAATAAACATGTATTCCATTGAACTCAGGTCGATTTTGGTGGGGTTTGCGACGCAGAGGGGAATGCAATTAGTGTTGTCTAGAGTAAGGGGCGTTTGTGGTTTATTGGGGTAGGGCATAGGGGCGGTTATGAGTTGGCTTTTGGTTTGGGTATGGGTTGGATGTCTCGGCGCTTTTTTCGGGTATTATCCACCACAATCCAGTCACTACCATCAAAGCATATCCATGTCACACAAAAGCATCATTAGCAGTAAGCGGCACATATCGTTTAAGACTCTGAAGAGTATCTGTAACTATTAGATCTGCGTGATTTGTTAACTTAACTGTGTGTAACAACTGCCTGGGGAACAGCACATACTGTGTTTAGAGACTACGACTACACCTGGAATCGAACCCACAACCTTAACCATCACAAACAAACGCCTTACCTTCTGAGCTATTGAACCTTAGACAATAATGCAGTCTAATTTGGTATTTAAGTCAAATATTGTATGGGCTGGGTATGGGTCAGGTATGGGTCGGGTATGTGTCGGGTATGTGTCGGGTATGGTTCGGATATGGGATAGGTATGGGATGGGTATGGGATGGGTATGGGATGGGTATGGGATGTGTATGGGATGGGTATGGGATGGGTATGTGATGGGTATGGGATGAGTATGGGATGAGTATGGGATGAGTCTGGGATGGGTATGGGATGGGTATGGGATGAGTATGGGATGGGTATGGGATGGGTATGGGTCGGATAGTGTATGTGTCAGGTTTGGTCAGGTATGGTAGGGTATGAGTTGTGAATTTTGTGCATGAGTAGTTTTATGGTGGTGACTTGGGATTTTTGCTTTAAATTTTATCAAGATCCAGAGTAGAAATGTTTTACATGAATATTCTATAATTACAATTCAAGAAAACTTTCTCGCCCACCTAAAAGGCGGGCTTTTTCTCTAGTATTATATATATGTTTTTTATCTTAATTCAATAATTGCAAATGCATTTCTACTCGAAATGTAAGCTTATTAATATAAGTTAATAAAATATTTTTACTTGAGAATTGTTTTTGGCAGTCAAAACTTTTATTTCAAATTAAGACAACAGTTTCGAGTGATGTTAAGGCAGAATCAGTGCATTTAGACAGGACTGGCTGGTAAAACTTTCTATAAATTATAAATTTAATTGTTTAACAAACTTCAATATTTTTAATATTAAGCAACAACGCGAATAATGTGGACGGGATGGGTAAACAACCGTATTGACGAGACAACCGGCAGGGTGTTTCAAACAGACCCGGAAGGTACGTCCGGTGATAATATAGACAAACACATGTATTGCAAAAAATATACCTGTAAACGGTTGACGTGCGATACTACAATAATGAAACCTCAAACCACGTATTCTGCAGGAAATATTTGAAACCCGACAACCACTTACTGCGAAGAGACCTGTAAAATTCCGTCATATGAGCGGGTTCAACCTTTATCAAAATAGCCCGAGAATCATGTACTTGTCGGGCAAAGTGAATCAACACGCCTCAGCAAAGTGAATCAACCGGCTGGAAAAATGTGTCGGATGCGGACGGTGTTTCGGGCGCTACTATTCGGCCACTGGATTACTTTAGGAAATATTTTTCAACCCACGGTTTTTATTTAAGAATATATACACTAAGATGTTAACTTCGTGGGTTAGTATTGACGGTGGAAGTGGAGTCTCTGCTGGCGGTAATGTGTGGATACACTGCATTCAACGGAAAAACCTAGACTTTTGTAGAGGTCTATCACTTTCGAAGTATTGTAAATTACTATAGATTTTACAATGCATTGAAAAAATTGCGTTCACTTATCGTTTCTACACGTTTGTATCAATTATTTTGTGTTCTCAATAAATAACTTGGATTAATTAAACTGAATAACATAACATATTTATCTTAACACAATTTGAAACTTTTTTACGCAAAATGATGAGCAAGAAAGTTTCTATGATTTAATTAATACTTTAGAACAGCACAGGTATAATGTTAGATCAAAAAAAAATCAAAGCAAACAATGATAACAGATTATTTCAAATAAAATTAAATTCGGATTATGGCAAACCCCGATTATGGCAATTAATTTTTTATTCACCAATGAGTTGCTAAAAGAAAGGACATCATTTCGCTTATTGTTTTTAATAATTTATACAAAGATTAAAAAAATGGAAACAATAGACAAACAAAAACGTTTTGCTTTTTTGAAGTAGTTTTCGAAGTTTATATAATCATACTTTCAATACAAAACTATTTAACTCTATAAAACTAAATCGAAACTAAATGATAAAAACGTTTTTAGTAGTATAAAATACTTTTCATTAAATGTATATAAATATAATGAAATATTGAAATAATTTTACGTTCAATATTAATAGTCTTCATTTCATATAAGTCTCTAAATAAGTATTTTAAACAAATATTAGCCTATAGAGTAAATTGCAAAAACTCATGTATTGCAAAAAATTTTCCCGTAAACGGTTGACGTGCGATACTACAAAAATGAAACCTCAAATCACTGGTATTCTGCCGGAAATATTCGAAACCCGACAACCACTTACTGCGAAGAGACCTGTAAAATGCCGTCATATGAGCGGGTTCAACCTTTATCAAAATAGCCCGAGAATCATGTACTTGTCTAGCAAAGTGAATCAACACGCCTCGTTCACAACCGGCTAGAAAAAGATGTCAGATGCGGACGGTGTTTCGGGCGCTACTATTCCGCGACTGGATTACTTTAGGAAATTTTTTCCGGCCACGGTTTTTATTTAAGAATATATACACTAAGATAATTCTTCGTGGGTTAGTATTGGCGGTGGAAGTGGAGTCTCTACTGGCGGTAATGTGTCGATGCACTTATCGTTTCTACACGTTTGTATCAATTATTTTGTGTTATTAATAAATAACTTGGATTAATTAAACTGAATAACATAACATATTTATCTAAAATTAAAATCTTTTAATTTCTAAACAAATTACATTACTAGTGAGATTTTATCACTACATTTCTGCACATCAATATTTGATTATAAAATAAACGCAAAAATACTTTAAAGATAAATACTTATATTTACTTATAATTAACTTTAATTTAATTATAAATTGATCGATAATAACCAGAAAATATACAATAATACAATAGAACAATAATTACCATAACAATACTCTTGAGTTCACCATTGATTCTTTAACGCTGTGTTGACTGTGTCTGTCATAGGAAACATTTTTGGTTATTTATTTTTTTGGTTAAATTTTAATGTGAATTCCAAGAAAAAATAATAAACTAGTCTAACGGGTACCACATCTAAAAAATAGTTGATAATATTATTATTAATCGTCACACGAATAGTTATTATTCAATAATCAATCACAATCAACTGTCAACACAAAATTATACAGTTTACTACTTAAGTATAAAAATAAAGACTGTTTAATGTTTGAACCACTGAACTGTGTAGTACTAAATATATATTTACTCACTCTTCTTCTTATATCATTTGGTTCTTTAAATTGCATGCAAACAATAATTATAGTTATTATTAAACAGCACACATTCAATAATTATTGTAAATATAAAATATTGACGATTGCATTGCTTGTGACTTTTTTGTTGTGCACACCAGCTATTGTGTCCATAGAAACCCTTAAATTTTTTAGATAACTATTTGAACGATAAAATAATTTATTCAAAAAAATTATCTTTCATTCGTAAGTTTGAACACTTTGTGTTTGATCTTTCCATTAATATAATTTTCAAACTAATAGTAAATTATAAATATTGCATAGAAATGTTGCATAAAAAAGTTGACATCAATAACTTCATTAGAAACCAAACCGACATTGAAAAGCATTCAGCGATTTATAGAAGAGAAAAGCAAACCTCAATTTTAAAGATTATTTTATGGTATTATCGATTGATTGGTTTGCCTTTCGGTGGCATAACAATCAAAGACTACAGCACTGGTATAAACATATACTTGAAAATTTATGGCTATGTCGCGGCTATGATTATTACTGTCATAAATATTCTTTACACTTATTTTTACCTTCAAAATCCTGATATAACGCCTATATTCACAAAGTCGCCCGCAATCATGTATCTCACAACTGTTATGTGCGGTATGTTCAACGTCGACATAATACTTAACGCTTGGTTTCTGCAACTTTATGGACAGTGGATGATTAAAATCATTTGCCGATTTGAAATGAGAGGTTGTTTTTCATCCATAATATTTAATTGTTTAAATCTTAGTATTTTAATTTGAGAGTAATAGGCAATCGAAATCAAAAGGGCATTTGAGAAAAATTTAAAGTCCAAAGTCAGGTCTAACCATAGTTACACATATAGGGTGCTTTTCCAGGGTTGACACCGTTAGAAAATCGGAAAATCAGACACCTCTAAAGAAATATCGATATTTGAAAAATTGTTGTTTAAATCCGTTGAGTCTTTAAGATAATTCGAAAAAGATTTCGCTTAAATCTGGTGAGATTTGAACTAAAATCTAGAGCTGACCCTACCCTAGATGTTTGGAGTTTGTATTACGATGGTTCAACCCTTTTTCAATTTCATCATCAAATTTAACGGAAATTTACTTTTTGTCTCTAAAATCCCTTTATAACTAATAGGTCGAAGATATCAAATTGCACTCTTTATGATCTGGATTGTGCTCATAATCTTACCGATACTTGGACTCATTTATGAGCACCACATGTATATCGACTCGTCAATGATTTCGAAATTTAAGCTAATTTATAAGTGTGTTATACAAACTCCATCGTCATTCTCGCTATCGTTTTGCACGTGGTTTGTGTCGATTTCGGTTTACAAACGACTGCAAAGCCTGAGACGAACCTTAATGAAAACAGAGCAGAAATCTTCGGAATTGATCTCAAATATTCGAAAGGAAATGTTGGAAATTCGCGACGTCATCACAAAAATAGATCAGTCGTTAGCGTTTGTCCAAATATATACCACAATATCAACGATGGTTGGAGTTATGATACATATATACGTGCTTTCAATTCGAAATAATTATCCAGAATTTAAAAAGTTTCAGGTCCAGAATATATTTTGCATGACAATGATGGCACTAAAACTGATACTAAACTGTTTTATCAATGGCTTGGTTCACGACGAGTCGGACAGACTATTGTCGTCGTTGGATAGCATCAATCTTTCAAAGACACCAAAAGATAAGAATGCATACAAAGAGGCATTGATATTCATGTCGATCAGGAGAGATGAGAGTTTTGGTTTCACTATCGCTGGGTTTATGCCACTGAGACGATCAACACTTTTACCAGTATTGTCAATATAAAATATTCAGTAGAATTACATAATAAAGTAATTAATTAATTTTCAATATTTTGTTTCAGATTTTCAGCTTCACTTTGATGTATTCAGTGATACTGATTCAAACTGGTGCCATGTAATAACACTTCGCATCAATGCATATAAATCGCAGTTAAATACATAATCGGCAAAGTTTTATCTGTTAAATTTAAATGTGTTTGAATTCACGCTTTAGATTTTTGAATCATAGCACAAGTTTTTCAAAAGCAATTAAAATTTTATAGTTTGTTAAATACCAATACTTATTATTGACTTAGCAAAGTAAGTGCTGTACCATAATATTTCTCTGACACTCGCATAGTATGACCAACTGGTATAATATCTAAAAATAGTTGGTCACATTTGTCGTTATTATTCAATAAATAATCATTAAACTCATCAAACTTTCAACAAAAGTTATACTTTACAACAAAATAAATAAAAAGATTAATGTTTGAAACACTCTAATACTGTATTCTAATTGTTTATCTCGTTCTTATATGAATTATGAATTATTAGGTATTGAATTATTTACTCACTCTTCTTGTGTCATTTGGTTCACTAAATTGCAAACAATAATTATAGATATTATTAAACAGCACATTCATTATTATTGTTATCAAATATTAACGATTTCATTGCCTGTGACTTTTTTGTTGTGGACCTTTTGTGTCCATAGAAACCCTTAATTTTAGGAAACTATTTGTGCGACAAAAATAATTTTTTTTATATAAAATTATCTTTTTTATTCGTAAGTTTAAACACATTATTCAAACAAAGAGTAAATAAATATTTACTAGTAATGTTATTACAGCCTTAAAAAATAGCAAGAATTGAATATAGAATTAGCGCTATAAACTGCTGAAAAAAATTATCGAAAATAGCATTAAAAAGTAGCATTTGTTTTATTTTAAAAAATTATAAAATTTTTCTCATTATAGAATTTGTTATTGCTTTTGATTTATTTTTATTAAACTATATATAGAATTTTACTATATGTTGATATGAATATTTTAAATATTTTTAACAATAATTGCTATAATGCTATTTTTAAAATTTTATATGCTATTTTAAAGAAAATAAAAAGATTATCGTTAAATTCCGATGAGTTTTCTTATGGTTTTCAAAATTTTGAAAAATTAAAGAATAATTCCCGTTAATTTTTTGATTTTATAATGAAAATTTGCAACAGATAGCAAATTTATAAGTTTATAGAATTTAATAAAAAAAAATTTTAATCAAAATATCAATTTTTTCAATAATTATTGAAAATAATAAATGCTATTTTTACTGCTATTTTGGCCAATTTTTAGTGCTATTTATAGCGCTATTTTGATACACAATA